>NJDC01006658.1:6324-16551 GCA_002245475.1 Calephelis virginiensis | reverse complement strand
AACGTCAGCGCTTGCTGTTGAATTGTTAGGGTTCGGAGAATGAAGTAACTAAACTTACTTTTGCTCGGGCTTAACATCCCAGCCTCAGGTTGGAAACTCACCATTGCCACCTTTGGTGTCTCTAGGCGGCGTGAAATTCTCACCATCAGAAAATCTGTCTACTTTTTTGCTTCCAATATTATAAAAAAATGCTCTGGAAAACTATTCGTTTCTTCATAGGAGTAATTGGCCATCTCCATAATTTAACATATTATTATAGTCCTATATTGTTCCAAAATCCAACATATTCCGTCCAAATTCGTCCAAACTTTAACGAAATCAAAATATTTAAATGCGATATTATAGAAAATTCATAAGAATACACAAATAAGCCATTTTAAATGACTATTTGTTGCATTTTGTCATTGCACATAAAAATAAAATCAGCTGTTTGAAATTTAGTCAGCCATATTGTTGATTAAGGTTTTAAACAAGGGTCCGAGGTTGTTTAAAGTGACATGTGTTTAAGAGTACATTTTAACAAATGATTAACTCTAAATAGCGTTTATATGAATAAACTTTTTTTTTTTAAATAAACATTTTTTTTAACACAGTTTTGGTATAAAATGAGATCTAGAAATTTATTTACCACCAAAAAATATTTTAAAAAATAACTTTTTTATTTATAACAGTTAGATATGTAATATTATTAAAGTTAACACTTATGGTAATCAAACTTCAAAAATTTCAATAAATTTACATGGCTAGAATAAAAAATTCACAGCCTCAAATATTTACACTTTTTCATGGCATTGGGCACGTAATGGTTTTGAGCATTGCAGATATATGCAGAGCAATTTGTTTTTTTTATTTTTTGTAGGACATATTTGGCATAGCTTTCTGGCACTTGTGGAAGCAGATTGTGGTTTTGGAGGTGGAGGGAGTAGATCTTTACCCAAAACTCTGCTCATGTCATCCACAGTTCTCGTGGCAGTCTTTCATTATATGCTTGAGCTTTCATGTGATCCAGTACTAAACTGTCGCCATATTTAGTAAAAATTTTCCTCTTCTCATGTTGCCGTCATGCGCTTGATATAACACAAAACAGTTGATGCCAGCCATGTCTAACAATTTATAAAATACTGCCATCTACAAGTAAGATGGCGTTGTACTAGATGTGTTTGGAAATATCTCTTCTTGTTTGGAGGTGATTTGTGGCTCTTCGTCATCAGATATTTCATCGGTTTCTAATTGATTGACCTCAGTTATAAAATTTGGATTTTCATTTTCATCATCTATATCGCTGAATTCATGCTCTAAGTCCTCCACTAGCCATTCTTCGATCTGTTCGTCCTGATTTTTGAAAGCACCACTGTCCTCTTAGAGCTGCATACTTTTTCGTTGTTTTTTAAGTGAGACATCTAAAAAGAATAGTATTGTAGGGAAATGGAAGACACTGTGGATTTTTTTGGATTATACTGATGTGGTAGACTGACAGACACTTACCTTAACGTTGACGTGGTAGACTTATAGACACCTACTCGCCGTAGCGCAGCACCTGCGCTTGCCTCGACCGCGGCTGACTGACTTCTCCCGCAGACAAAATATGAAGGTACTAAGCGCGACAAACTCGTAACTTTCTTTACATGTTCGCAAGGAACATTTTTGTATTTTGTGGTGTCTGGTAGACTACGTCAGTTACAGAGGGTTAATATGATAAATTGCCTTGACCTACATTATCGGCCTTCAAATGTCTTTTGTTTGTAATGTCATTACTGGAGGAGATATTTCTAATGACAAACAACTAGCATGTTACAATAATGTGATGTTCCAAATAACTGATATTTTATAATGATTAGTGAAAACTAACATTTGGAAAATTTCTTAACCACAACAAACAAATATTTTTATAAGTAAGAAATTTTGAGCCATGTCTATTCACTCCCCCACAATATTTTTTTATTTCTTGAATATATTTATCACTTATAGATTTCAAATATGTAAAAAATAAACAACTATTTCACTATTTTTAACAAAATATACACCTGATGGTAATTTATACAAAAATGTTTACCTATTCATACATATGAATCACACTTCGACTGTCTAGTATCAAAACCCAGCAAGTGTAATTTAGCAAATTTTACTGGAGAAACAAACTTAACCTTTTTTGAACACTAAAAATTCTGCATCAATTTTATAGTATTTTCGTAGTAAAATTAAAAAATGCAGCTTGCTTTATAAGATAAGTTAGTTTAATTCAGTTATATATTTTAGTTTAATTAATAGCCCCGTCAGTTCTTAGACCGTGTATGTAGGAAAAAATCTTTTTTCGTTATTTCTTAAAAAAATGTTGCTTTTGATGTACTAAAGCGGCCCTCGGAAGGTTATGCGTTAGTTACCAGTAACCAGTACCAGTGTTTTGCTCTATAGAAGGGATATCAATGCTATTCAATGTATTTCCTTGATCACATAATAAATATTCGCAATTAATACGTGTAAATTGTACTTTTGCAAAATCAAAATCAGGAAAATATGTTAAATCGGCAATCATCATCACTGAACTTTTGGTAGTCGGACTTCACAATCACTTGCTATTGTTTATTGTGGGAAGTCATTGCAAAGTTCATTGTAAAGAACTTTTTTGTGCAAGTCTACTGGCTATCCTACTCCCCAATTCAGTACATGGTCGACTTTTGAATACCATTTCAGCTACACTTAGCGCTACATAAGCCTTCAATCAAAGTTTTATGGTTCAGTTTTGAATGACGTGCGTGATTTTTTTTAAGTATGTAAATCGGGTGTACTCGCTCATCTTAATGTGAGCTTTTACTACACACCTAAAAACTCGAGTTTGCTGGGTTTTGTAAACCATTGGGTCTTCTGTACTTAAGTACTATTACTTATTCTGTGACCATTCCATCTTAGAACGACTTTCCTGCAGTTTTATGCGAATAAAAGAACAGTATCTTTACCATGAGTTGCTACAGATGACGATCAGTAATTATATCACCGAGTATAGCACCGTAAAGTAAACACATGGCAAAGTCGAATGATGATATTATTTGGATCGCAAATGACCAATTGATTCGCTCCATTTGTTCAAGCCGTCTTGGTTCAGACTGAGATATAGGTGGACAGTTTTACCAGACGTTTAAAAGAGAACGGATTCCAAGTACTTAAACTGGTTTGTAACCTTGACTGTCTTCTATTCGTATAAACGATTGATCTGAGACGTCATAAGTTGTGGCGGTTTTAGTCGCATTTAGTTTCAGGCGACCGTTTTTAAGTCCATTTCTTCACGCGTCTCCCCAGGCTCTCCTTCTATATGTCTGTCAAGTTTTACATACTTAAGCAGTTATCCATATAGCTAGCATTAAATTTATATTCTCAGCAACAGCCTATGTTCGAGTATATTATCTGTCATTATGTGGTCAATAAAACTGTCAACTCTAGAAACTAGCATACGATAGCCATTAAGTAATGCAGCAGTGGTGTTTGTGAAATTTATCACATGCATTTACATTGATTAGTATCCTGAATATCCTGTCGCCTCTGTGGTCTAGCGGTCCAGGTTTGGACTTGTCTGCATGAGGTCCCGGGTTCGAATACCGGGTCGGGCAACAAAACGAAAATTTGATTTTTCCAATTTTTTAATTTAAAAAAAGTTGCTCGGGATTGGATATGTGCCCGGTTGGCGATAGGCTTGCCACCTATCACATTGTGGGACTTAGTATCTTTGGCTAGTCTTGGGTGCCCTGGTTATACCCAACCTACCTCTTTGGGGATATGGGCGTAAAGATACTTAATATTCCAAGGTTATTCGTGTTTTTTTTATGTATAACCGAAACAACACTTTGTTAACTTCATTGGGGTTACCTTAAAATAACTTCAAATCAAGAAAATGAGTGGGTGGTCCATGGCTAGATAGAATTTTTGTCAAATGGTCCCTAGTGACTAAGAGATAAGAACTAGTGAACGGGACAATTTACAAACTAAACTAAAAAAAATTCAGTTAATGATTTTGGTGTAAAACTTAGTACCATTTTATTAGTCTGCTAATTTGCTTGTTTCTGTTTTCAGAATGTTGGCAGAGAGACTTGCCCTCAAAGTGGTGAGGCTCCAGGTTCCAGTACAAGTCTGACAACGCGCACCTTTGACACCGTGCCCTTGTGATAAATTACCTCATAAGAATACTTTTACATGACAATTTAAATAAATTCAATAAACGTCATTTTTATATTATGCTCTCATGTGTAAGTGATTAATTTATTTTGTCATGTAAAAACATCATATTAAAACACATGTACTGATAAATATCTGCTTTTATTTTTATTAGGTATACATAAGGAAATGGAGACATGTGAATATAGCAATAATGCCAGTGAGAAATACTGATCTTTGACATTTTTTGTTATCTGTGCTATACAATCATTTTGTATGTCGCCGCCATGTATATGAAAATAGAGTAAGTATTTCCACCAATTACAAACTGCAATTGACAGGAAGTAATCACATGAGGTTGTAATTGGTAGAAATAGTTTTTTTTCGGCTAACACGAAAGTGACGGGCAAGCGTCTTTACGGTCCAGCTTGTAAAATTGTAATTCTAATTTAAAACACACAAATGTTAGAAAGACTATTAGTGGTAAAAACCCCACCTAATTATTTTGAAGTATAAAATTATGGACATATCTCTTTAACGAATTTATGTGTGTAGAAAGCCACAGTATTCATTGCCGATCGCCAGCTCTAAGGCCAAACCCGTTCACTAGGTAGCCCGTTAAAAGTATGGGTGTATAGGAGTTCGGGACCTAGAAGCCACGTAGTCTGGTTTCCGTACAGCTCCCGTAAGACTACGTCTACATCAATGCACTTTCAACTTCATTTGGTGAGTAAATTTTTAGTTCGTCAATAATCAAGTCTCATCGTCTACATGTACACGTGGGTCGCCAAAAGTTGCGAACAAAGCTAACCAATTTATTATTTTAAAAAACAAATATGTAAAGCTTGTACGCATGTACCGTAGATAATACCTACGTTGCCAGTATTTCATATCTCATAAATATCACTATTCACCTTAATCAAACACAAGAACTGCAAAGATGTGAGGAGATGGTTGACAAAATTATACCAAATTAATTTAGGTATAGTGCCACCAAGGTAATACGTTTAACAGTAAAATTCGGAACTAAGCCGCTGTTTCATGAAACGTCATTTCAGTGTCAGTTTGAATTGTGAGCATCGAAAGTGAAATTACAATGACTATATTTTATTACTAGCTGCTACCTGCGGCTTCGCCCGCGTTTTCACAGAAACCCGGTGTGCGATCGGAATTTAAAATAGCCTATATGTTATCCAGGTCACAATCTATCTGTCTTCCAAATTTCAGACAAATCCGTTCAGCCATTCGAGCGTGAAAGAGTAACAAACATCCATACATCCATACTTACAAACTTTCGCATTTATAATATTAATAGGATTCTATTATTATCGTCGCTATTTTCTAGGTCAAATTCTCTATCAGAAAAACTAAACAACATGCTAGAGAACTGAAAATAAGTGAAAATTTATTTGCTGAACCAAATAAATTTGGTCACTGTAATGGTACAAATTTGTTTGTAATCAATACAATATAGCTGAAAGTGACGTGAAAAGTTTTGTAATGTTATTGAGAACGAGTGTTAATTTACCGTTTTGAAAATTAAAATGCTTTAGTTGAAAAACAATACTCAGCCCTACATTATTCCTATTTTTATGTATATTATTATTCGTCTGGACATAATATTTTGTTCTTAGTTTCATGTAGCTACTATAAGTTGGACCGTTAGCTTGTTTAATTTAACCTTGAGTCAGTCTTTAAGTTTGTACTGACGCTAGCATTATTTGCGCAAACACAAGTGTACACGATTTTGTATAGTATTACTGCCGTACAATTTGGCCGATATATCTTGACCTCTTATATTACAAAATTGTTCTAAATATTACACTTTTGACAGCAGATAAGAAAATAAAACACCACAACACATATACAAGTATTTATTATTTAATATGAATTTGACAGCTGTCAAAAGTGAAAACAAAGTTCACTTTTGACAGCTGTCAAATTCATATAATAGGTTAAAAATTGAGACAGACGCAATTTATAAATGAAAAAAAGTGGCAGACAAAACATCGGTTGTAATGTACAAGCTCTACTTGACGGGTTGTTTTTATAGGCAAAAGCGAAACTAATTCTATGTTCGCGAGGTAGGCTTACACTAATAATTATCTGTGGTCACAACTCACAACATTGTTTATACTGAACTGTATGTAACCACAAAATATGTCTACGTAATTTTGAATTGTAATATTAAAAAGTGAACACAATGGTGATTTTAATTTAATTTATTTAGATAAATATAAGCCCGAACACAATTTTGATCAAACGTTAACAACTTTCTAAGATGAGCAAAATAAAGTTATAATATGTTTCTATAATTTCTAGATACTAAAATCTAGTGTACCTACTTTTGCCCATATTTTTTATGTGTTAATAAAAATATAACCAGTAAAATACGGAGGCACCTAGGCCTGTATTAGTTAGCGGCGAAATTTGTCGAACGACGATCAATAATTCACGAACAAACGTTTTTCAACGCGGCCGAAAGTTTCGGCTATTTTATAGCTCAAACCGAAACTAAAGTCGAAACCGAAATTCTCGGTCGGTCACTAACAAAAATCAAAATAAAAATATGGCTGTTGCAGCTTACCCTTTTATACTACTCCTTTACCGTGTAACCATATACGATTTTCTAAACCCATTTTAACTCGACCCCCGCACATACCGTCCTATGGGCAACTTAAACAAATGCCCTCCCAATGTTGCTTCTCAAAGTCCATATAAACACCGATGCGCGCCAAATTTTCCACTGCCGATGACATGTATCCAAAATCCGCCTTCGATATTCAAAAATGCGCTATGGACAGTTTACGTACTTTTTCGATAGGTGGCGCATGTGTTAATACAGATTGAATCTTATATAATATATAATACATGTATATAAAAGAAAGTCGTATAAATTGCATTATTTATAACTTAAGAACGATAGAACCGATTTGGATAGAAATTGATAGGGCGGTAGCATAGAACAAGGAGACGGACATAGAACACTTTATCCCGTTCGACTGAGGAAACTAGGAAAATCAACATTTTATTTTTTTCTATAAAAACTGAACGCATGAAACGAAGTTCACCGGAGCAGCTATTATTATATAAAACAAATCATTAGACACGACAAAATCATGGTAACCATTATTCTCTATTAAAATTTTGTCAAGTATCCTGTTCACTGCAGGCAATGGGCTGAAGACAAGTAGGGCAGCTGCCGTTAGCCACTCCAAATGCTGGCGGATGTCCTCCATCACAAGCTATGAGCCACTGAAAAACATTTTTCAGATCATTATGACCAATTAAAATTAGACACAACTCATCATAGGGTGACCATATTTATGATTTTTACGACAAATTATTCAGATTGGTAGAGACGCCTTTCACTCAACATTAATTCGTAGAAATTCATATACACCTATATTATGTAGTAAGTACCTTAAAGCAAACGTACTGACTTAATTTTGTAACATACCGACAGTAGTAGCGCCACCTACCGACTACAATTATGTTTTCAAACCAACAAGAATCTTTAAATATTAAAGGTACTAACATAAATATTAATAGATCAGTCCAGATGTTAATACAAAGTTGGGTGTCAAACGCTAGTACAGAATTGCATAATATTAGTCGATCCGGCGAATTTCGTAGCCCTTTACATTAACAGTTTGTATGAACGAAATTGAGGAGTGGTTTTTCTCACTTTCCCAGCAATTACCCCGGTTTTTCTATATATATAATTCTCCTGGCAATAACCAATACAATAAAAAAAATAAGCAAAGTTGAACCCGCGTCTTTTCGAGTATGATGCGATGACCACACATTCATTTTTATTTTATTTATATACATAGAGAAGATTGATAAAATAAACCAAAATTTAGATATACACATTCTCTCTGTCGGGAATTGAACTATTCATGACTAGTTAGGTATGTATGCTGACCCTCTACCAAGCAGATGGACAATATTAGATATATTTATACCATCTCTACTTGTTTTGGTCCAGTTTGCCAATAAACTATATAGTAAGTAGCGGTAGAGTTTCGCAGCGACTCACCCGGATTGGTATCACCGCCTTACCTATTCCTGCCGCCATAGCGTCATGACGTGTTCCGGTTTGGAAGGTAAGGTAGCCGGTAAACTTACTTTTGCTCGAGGCCTAACATCCCGGCCTCAGGTTGAAAACGCACCATTACCACCTTTGGTGTCTTTAGGCGGCGTGAATTTCTTACCATCAGGAAATCCGTCTGCTTGTTTGCCTTCCAACATCATAAAAAAAAAGTAACCAAAAAGATTTGTCACTCGATACTCTTTGCCTACTTGGGTCTTTTCATGAAGATATGTATTAACTAATACAAGTAATTACGAAACTTACGGAGTAAAGTAGTTTTTTTTTTTTTTAATAGCAAAATCTTTCCCAACTTAAATAGTGTACGAAAAATGTTCGCTTTCTGTGTGTGAGATATCAGCGAACAATTCGGTTCACCGTATAGTAAGAGACAACCGTGGCCTATAAAGACCATAGATGTTACAGGTGCGTCGCTGTCCTGAGGCCGGGATGCAAAGCCTATTGTGCAATTCTACCACCTATCCTACTATTCAAACACGAATATTACAGAGTCATTATGGAGACAGGAATAGGTAAGGCGGTTACGTAACCCGGCACGTTGCTGTATAGCACTCAACCACCAGTCTTGTTGGGTGGTGACCTATATTTTAACATTTGTTAGCCTTTTACGAGCTGCCTAGCAGAGAGACAGAAGGTCTATTCTACTCCGTAGACCCGGACCAAAACAAGGACAAGTTTTTCCTAATTTGTTAATTGGGAAACCTTTGATGATTGATTATGGCTCATGGCTTCGAAAAAAATTGTCAGTTAAAACATATCATCGATTACAACACTGCAATTATGCATGTATGCAACTTTATTTTTATGTCCTAAACTAAAAAAAAAATGACATTAGTTTGTTTGCTGCTGTGGTCTAGCGGTCTGACGTTGGACTTGACTTTTTGAGGTCCCGGGTTCGATCCCCAGGTCGGGCAACGAAAAGAATTAGAAATTGTGCATTTTCAATGTTTTAATAAAAAAACGTTGCCCGGGATTGAATATGTGCCTGGTGGACGATAGGCTTGCCACCTAGTGGGACTATGTGACAGGGATTTAGTGTGTTCAGCTAGTCGTTGGTGCCCTGGTTGTGCCTGTGCCTACTTCTTCGGGGATATGGGCGTGAAGATACAAAATTTGTGATGACAAAACACAATTATTTACAGAATTATGATTAATGTGACAATTTTTTTCTCGATCCAACGAGTTCAAAAAGTAATTAATGACAAAAAAACACATTCACAGTATTATAATGCAACTAAGTATGTGGTTTTTATTTTTAAAAAAATGCATCACCTGATACAAGCAGAATTTATGATAATATACTCCACATTTCAAGTTTTGGCAAATAGGTTGTGGCATGCCAGGCTTTTCTGGCAGCTCTGTACAGAAACATATCCCACATGTTATTTCTGCCTCAATTTCTTTTCCCGAGTTATCACAGTCCAAATTGTTCATAGCAAGAGATGTGTTTGATAAATCTGAAAATATAAAAACACTATCATTTAATACAAAGAACATACTAAGAAAGAAGGTAAAGAATAGAAGGTAAAGAAGTTTATAATTTAATACTATTTTCTTGCTACTTTTAATGTTTTCTTGTGTCTACTATGTGATATTTGCTCAAACAAAATTTTAAGTATCTTCACGCCCATACCCCGAAGAGGTAGCCAGAGGTACAACCAAGGCACCCACGACTAGCCGAAGACACTAAGTCCCACAATGTGATAGGTGGCAAGCCTATCGTCAACCGGTCACATTTCCAATCCCGACCAACATTTTTTTTTTATTAGAAAATTGGAAACATCCAATTTTCTTTGTGTTGGCCGACCCGGGATTCGAACCCGGGACCTCATGCAGTCAAGTCCAACAACCGGACCGCTAGACCACAGAGGCGATTACACAAAACACAAAATTTTCCCTAAAGTATGTATTCAAAACTTGAGCCCTTGAATAAGACAAGGAGTTATATAAGACCTAAAATAATGTTAAAG
>NJDC01006653.1:128261-139978 GCA_002245475.1 Calephelis virginiensis | reverse complement strand
TTAGGTCCCAATGATCCTCGGGGTAGGTCTTACAGGAACTCTTAATAATAATAATATATGGCGGGCGCAGCCGCCGCTAAGTATGGTACATAACCTAGACACATACATTGAGACATACATGTATATTATATGCTGTACCTACAGTTATACAAATTGAATCTAACCTCAAAGTTAATTAGTTAGCAAATTATAAACTTTTTTTATTTGCAAATTATTCTCGTATGTTATGTCAACTATTATTATAGGTACATAGAAATAAATACAAACTAGAATAAATATAATAAACACTTATGCACGGAAATATAGACATCTATCTGTACGCTAGCCCCTCGACCAACAAAGCTTGTTAAGGCCCCATACTTAGTCAGCCAGAAGAGGCAATCAGCGCACTCCCCCGTTCCATGATTACTATGAAATATTGCGCTCTAAAGTAAATGTCTTAAGCGCCAAATCACCATTTTTGACACTATAAAAGTAATTTGAAAAAGAATTTAAAAACTGAAACAGTTATCTTTTAGGTATAATACTTATCTATGTTTATGTCAAATCTGGTGTCGATATTTTCATAATTGAAGTAGACAGACGGGTTTTGCTTTCAAAAAAGGGTTAAGTTTTTGATTTTTTTCTATCGAGCAAAGTGAAATGAATCGTGTTTTGGAAACACTAGTCTTATAAAGCATATTAATGTTAATCTTGTGTATTTTTGTCGCCAAGATCCATAATTGATTTGTATGAAAAAAACAGTATATTGCTGACGTATTTTAGCATACATGGCCCCTTAACAAAATGTAATATCAAATATTAGGCTCACTATTAAAAGTTAATCTTCATCTCTAAAGATAAATGTTAAACTTCCAAATGTAGACCATTTTACGTAGCATTAGCTTTTATATGGAGGCTCAATTACGATTAATGACAGTAACCAACTGTGCCAAATTAGTTTGGCTTAGGTCTTGTGGCTTTAATGATTTTGGGAAGTTTCAATTTGTTGTGTATTTTTAAACTACATTAAAAATTATACATCAAACATGTCTCCGGGTAGTAATACTGTACTAATATTAAAGATTTTAAAGTTGCGTTGATAGAAACCGAATTATTAAATAAATAGCGCTAGTAATCGGTTATCCTAACTTCCAAAACGACGTTATGGTGACAGGAATAAAAAGGTAAAGCGGTATTATTGATCCAGGCGGATTTTTGCTTCAAAAATTCTATAGCTTACGAGGCCTATAGCATTATTAAAGGCCTGATTGGGCTTCATTGACTATACCTACTTAAATAATAACTGAACAAATTACTTAAGTATTAATATAAAATAAATTAAAAAGTAAAAAAATAAGTTCCATTATATGTGTATAATAGCATGCAACCAGGTCGTCACATATCTTGCACTTTAAGACCAAGGGAATGAAGTAAATGTATATACATTTGTTTATCCAAAAGGTCCAAGTATTCTTGAAACAAAAACCGGACGAGGAAACATGTCAAAAATGTTCAATTTTTTTATTAAAAAGCACACCAGTAAGTAATTTCTTTATTAATGGAGGTAATTAGGATGTAATTCATCATTTTCTCGGTACTAATTTCCCAATTCAGTTGAAAAAAAACAACCACTAGCAACCCCATTGTAGTGTTTTGTATTTATACACTTAGAAATGAATATAAATTTACAAATCGAAAACATCGTAAACGGTTGTAGGGCTGACGATGATTGCTGTGTTAAACGAAACTGGAGGGTATTTATAATATGATATTAAATTTGAACACCTTTCTTCCTTTCTTCCTTTTCTTCTCCTTCCTTTTAAACTATAAATATTTAAAAGTTTTGCCAAGAGTTGTGACACAAAAAAAGATGTGTGTACGATTCATACACGATAGAAGTGAAACTTCAGTAAATCGGCATAAGAATGAGATGAATATATATTTGTGTCTCTTACCTGTCGTTTTTCCGTTGCACCCGTTTTGAAATTACAATGATTCTAAAGAAGTTTCACTTTAAAAACTTCAAAAAAAGTATCTTAACGCCTATATTCCCGAAGAGGTAGGCAGCGGCACAACCAAGGCACCCACGACAAGGCGAAGACACTAAGTCCCACAATGTGATAGGTGGCTAGCCTATCGCTAACCGGCCACACATTCAATCCCTAGCATTTTTTTTATTAGAAAATTGGGAAAACCATTGTCTCTTTGTTTTTTCTCTTTAAGAAGCTTCAAAATGTTGTGATACAACGTTTGTCTACACTATTATTTATATACCTTGTATACTTTCTTCGGAAAATGTCATAAGGTGTCGCTTAAACTGTTTCGTATGTTTATTCTTATTTTTTTGATATTTATCACACTTTTGCTTCACCCCAGAATCAAATTTAGGACTTCATACAGTCAACGCCAACACTGGACCACAAGACTAGGTCAGTCGTTTTCGTGACGTGACACTATAGCTACCAATGGCGCGTAGTCGATAGGAAGCTGGACTGAGGTGTGATTCTTTTGAAACACGAGAAGTAAACACTGACGTTATGGCGGCACTATTTTTCTTCTGTTCTACTTCTAATAATGGCTAAATTTGTCTTAAATTATGTTGTGATAAAATGATTTATAAATTTACGAACAGTATCAAAGCAAACAAGCTCTAACGGCGAAGTTGGCGAGCAACTAATTTCAAAGCTATATTTTCATCTCAATAGCCAGTATTTAATATCAAACTAATATTAAGTTCTAAAAAAATTTCTCCTATCTCTTATCGCCTCTGTGGTCTAGCGGTCCGGGTGTTGGACTTGACTGCACGAGGTCCCGGGTTCGAATCCCGGGTCGGCCAACAAAAAGAAAATTGAATTTTTCCAATTTTCTAATAAAAAAAAAATGTTGGTCGGGATTGGAATTGTGCCCGGTTGGTGATAGACTTGCCACCTATCACATTGTGGGACTTAGTATCTTCGGCTAGTCGTGGGTGCCTTGGTTGTACCTCTGCCTACCTCTTCGGGGATAAGGGCGTGAAGATTAAGTTCTTATTAAACATTTCCTGTATTTAACATATTTTATTTTATCATTGGTTGAACATTATACAAAATTATTTAAACACACTAAAACTGCAAAAATAGAATCACCCTTTGCTTTTCAAAGTATCACATTATGTCATAAAACACATTATGGTGATTCTGTTTTTGGGAGGTTTCGACTTTTGAGTAACTTTTTTTGCATATTTTTTTATGTATCTCGATATCAACACATGCAGTCGATTTGATAACCTCCTTTTCGAGTCGGTTAAAAAATAAGCAACTGGTGAAATATCCTGCAAAACAATTTACATTGTACGAAGAGATCAAGTTGATAACTCCCCGTGTTGGTCCGGGCTCCTTTGCAGATCATCTGCCTTCTTACCAGGCAGATCGTAAAAGGCAAGCGTAGGCTTACCGTCACTAAGACCATCACATGACTAGGTGGTAGAGTTTCGCAGCGACTCACCCTTATTGGTACCACCGCCTTATCTATTCTTGTCGCCATAATGTCATTACTTGCTGTTGACGTGTTCCGGCTCGGAGAATAGTGTAGCCGGAAAACTTACTTTTGCTCGAAGCTTAACATCCCGATCTCCGGTTGGCAACGCAACATTACCACCTTTGGTGTCTCTAGGCGGCGTGAATTTCTTACCATCAGGAAATCCGTCTGCTTGTTTGCCTTCCAATAAAATAATTAAATTCCATAAAAAAATATTAAATCTGCTACATTTTTAAATGGTTATGTTAGATTAGATTTAAGATTTCCACTTTACTCTTACAAAAAATCTTACATTCGTAAGTGCTGGGCACATTTGACTGTCTGTCCGTCCAACGGTAAAATAGTTTTATACCTATAATAATATCATATATAAGGATAGGTATATTTGTGACAAAGAGTTCAATTCATTTCATTTGCATGGAGATATTCATATTTTATTGAATGCCGCGGTGGCCTAACGCCCAACACCTCCGGAACAATCACTAGGTTCGAGTTCGATTTGCGACAGGGGCAGGCATTTGTGTGATGAACATCTAGCTATCTCAATTTCTGGGTGTTTTGCTAATTCGTTCTGGTATCTGTATATCTAGTATATCTTAAAACTATCCTACTTTTTGGTTAGTATCAACACGTGTTATTTACCCAGGAATATTTTTTACTTACTGCTATTTATTTTTATTTGTAGAGCTAGTAAGAGAACCAGTAAAATATTAAACTAAAACAAAAAATCATGAACGAATCGGAAGTGTTCACACAAAAAAAACACTTAACTGTAAATATTTTTTCCTTTATATTTATGGTTAGGATTTTTCGATTGGATGTGTATTTGTGACTCACATATTTCCTGATTGTGGAAGAAAGACTAATGTGGGCAAACCTTTATTTTTTTATTTGATTCCAGGTAAATAAAAAACTTAAAACATTTTTAACGACCACAAAATAATGCACATACGAGAAAAGACAGATCTGTATAATTTTTTTTCCAAAAATATCTTCACAGTGTTCTGTCGTTTATCATTACATTCTTAAGTAGTTTTGATAATTTGCTTTCATAATCTATTATTGTTTTTCATAATAACAAAATTGCTCATAAAAAATTTCAGGCGTACTGAAAATGAGACAAATAAGAGCAGGCAAAATAAAGCATTTAGGAGGAGCACCCACGAAAGCGTTACTTAGTTGCGATTTCAAAGAGCTTACGAGGACTTCAAACGCGTTTTAACAGCTGAAAGCTCCAGAGGTTATTGACATGACATTTGTTGTTTGTTTGTTATGCCAGGAAAGTTGCTATAGATTACGTTCAATAATTGACCTACCAAATTCAATAACGCTTTTGGTCTTAAAATGTAGTGATCTAGTTACCAATAGAGTCGCTGTTCAAAGTATCTATATAGACGCTAGCGAGTATAGTAAACTCGACAAGCCGTTAACACATGGTATGGACTCTGGTGTCATTGTCAAATGTTGCTAACCTCTCTCTCCGCTAGACTTTCTCGAATGTACCGGCCTCTCTTTCATTTTGACTTTTTTAATTGACATAGCAAGACCTGTTGAAAGAGAGGCCTGAGACAGAGTAGCGACATTTGGAAATGATGTGGAAATGACATGGTCTTTGTTTAGAAGAGGAGAGATTGTTCTGCAGATGTACTACATTAAAAATATACTACTACTTTTCAACATCTAAATTATCTCTGTAAATTCGCACCTGTCTTGAATCCACATGTAGGACGCTACATGCTAGATGCAAAGAGTATGTAATAATATACAGGACGCTAGACGTGATAATGACTTGTGAAGAATCTTTGTTCTGTAAATATTTCAAATTGACTCAGATTAATTTCATCTTTAAATTTTAGTATATCTTGTAAATATAGTTGAGCTAATTTTACATATTTATTTTTTAAGTGAAACTTCTTTAGAATCGTTGTGATTTCTAAACGGAAAAACGACAGGTAAGAGACATAAATACAAAAATGTGTAGGATTATATATAGAGAGAAATATTTTATTACTAAATTATTTTAAGTAGTAAGTAGATTCTCAAAAGATGAGGATAAATATGTCATCAAAATTAAAAGAGTACTTAAAGAAGCTTAAGAAGAGTTTTGGCGCCATCGAGAGAAAATATTGTCGAAGTTTTTTCATAATTATTGAATTTCGTGTGAAATTAGTCAATTTTGGTGGCATTTTGTACAATTTTGTTCAGTGAAAGCGCACAAATGAAATAATCGTGAAGGAATTAGCGCATCGTGTATTTCCTCGTTACCGTCAAATCTCACTATGTGAGCTTGAGTAATGAGGCCTCTGCTTTACCCAAGACCCTGACATGACTTTTTGGCGACTTATGACTAATTATAATTGAATCCCGATTGCAAATTGATGCAAATTTCTACTGACTAACTTCGCTAACGCGAAGGCAAAAACTAAAGAAAGAAAGAAGAAAGAAGCTTATGAAAGTAATTACAAACGATAATAGAACTCGTTTACACTAAACTAAACTCGATTTTCAATATGTGGTGATATCAGCTCTAAGTTATTAAATACCTCAATTATTTTTAGTCAGTGTCTAGGAATATTCCGCTTTATCTTGATGAGTTAAAGTAAGTTATAATTCCAAATTTAATTAATTAATGTTGCCGCCTCCCTTGATATTAATGGATACGAAACAGCGAATATCCATTCCAGTTGAATGAAATAACATTTTGATGGAAATTGCTTTTCATTTCCTCGCGCTGACATCAGCGAAACCTTAAATTCGTTTAATTGCTTTACGTTTGCATGCACTCAGATACACATACCACACCCACCACACGCACACACACTAACACACACTCAGACACGTACACACCCACACCACACCAAATACACGCACTCAGATATACACACTTAAGTTACACCAACACATAAACACACATACACACCACCCACCACGCGCACTCACAGACACACACTCGGCCACAGATTCTACCCCTACGCGTACCCCTACGCGCGCCAGCACGATGTACAATACTATGTAATTTTAATCTGGTAGTAGCAGCTTACTCGTATCTCCTTTCAACGCATTTCGTTGTCATCGAGTTTCACCAACTAAAATACAAACTTTGTTGTTACTCTTCAAGTCAATTATCAAAATGTAATTAATGTTGCCTCTGCAAATCGGCTGAACAGGAAAAATAAAATTTCCATTAAATTTGTGTATTTGAAAACGTGAAAGTTGATTAAACTTGATTTTTTTGTTACGTAGACACAATACGGAACGTGTTTTCATTGTTAATGCGAGGTTTTGCTTGACGTTAGATAATTACATTTATTTTTATTTATAAATTCACAGGAGAACGTACAGATATACAAAACGGAAACTAAGTACAATTACAACGAAAGGGCAATTCACACGTTTTCGCACATAAAAGTAGTCATCAAATAACAAGAAGTTACTGAAATAAAGTCTTACCATTTAAACAGCAGAAAAACAAAACAAAAATTAAATAATTTAATCTTAGTGCTACTCCAAAAAACCAACTTTGTTTTCAGTAAATGAATAATCTGCATACACAAAATCATAAATTTTAATCGATTTTCCTGGGATTCAATGAAACCACCACAAAAGAACTTTTTTTATCAATAAAAAGACTTTTTAAAATAGGTTCAGAAATGATGCAGAAAACTATTAACATGCAAAAAAATATAGGAGTCAAACATCCTGTTTTCGAAGCCGGTTAGATAATTATCATTGGCGAAAGAAGTTATCTATATATTAATAAAAGTATCTTCACGTCCATATCCCCGAAGATGTAGGCAGAGGCACAAGCAGGGCACCCATGACTAGCCGAAGATACTAAGTCCCACAATGTGATAGGTGGCAAGCCTATCGCCAACCAGGCACATATGCTATCTAGATCAACATTTTTTATTAGAAAATTTTACAAAAATTGCGCTGACGGAGGAGTCTGAAATTTGGCACACTTATAGTTTATGTGTGGGAGAAGTGCAGAACGATAAAAAATTTTAAAGGTAATGTTTACAAAGTGCATTAATTAAAAAAATAAAACATTACACCTACTAACATGCATATCACACACACAAACAAATATATTGATGATAACGATAAAAGATCACAGATGGCGCACTAACTATTCATTAAGTTTGGAAACAAAGTAGTTGGTCTTGAGAAATGAAGATAGCGTTCTTATAAATAAGATATTAACATTTATTATGATCGAATTTTGACCAATGGGCGACCACTAGTTGTTAATGATTCCATCTATTGTGATAACGTCTCTAAGTATTGTTTGTTATGCTTACATAATATGCTTCGAAACGCAGATAGTTTTAAGGTTCATATGTACAATGCGCTTGGGACTTATAAACTTAATTAATATTCTGGGGACGATAAGCTCGCGAAGAAGCTCATTTCTTACTTAATTAAGCGCTGGGCAAGCATAGATAATACACGTTGAGGTCTCATCTGCCTCAAGTCAAGATCTACAACATAAATTTATTTACGTTTAGCGAGTCGTAAGGAGAGCGTCATTTTGTTATTAGCACAGTTAATATAATTAATTAGTTAAAAAAAGTTAATAATATAATACTCTCTAACCTAACTCTCGCCTCTGTAGTCTAGCGGTTCAGTTGTTGGACTTGACTGCTTGATGTCCTGGATTCGAATCCCGGTACGGGCTACAAAAAGAAAACTGGATTTTTCCAATTTTCTAATTAAAAAAAGTTGCTCAGGGTTGGAAATGTGCCCGGTTGGCGAAAGGCTTACCGCCTATCACATTGTGGGACTAAGTGTCTTCGGCTAGTCGTGGGTGCCCTGGTTGTGCCTCTGCCTACCGCTTCGGGGATATGGGCGTGAAGATACTTTTAACCTTACTATCTACCAACCCGCGTAGCAGGCTTAGCACTCCACTAGATTGTGAATTTTGTTATATTTTAACGTAAAACAATTACATGCTTATGTCATGGGTCTTAGTCAAAGATTCTGAAATACAGGAATAGTAAAATTCTTCACACAAATGCCTGTTCCCGTTGAGAATTTTTTGCCTGCCTCAGGTTTTGCTTGGCGATGATGAACCAGTCAGTCAGTCAGAACATATCATTTTATAAGTATAGATATACACCGTGTAAATGACAGCGTAACGAAAAATGCAACCATGGATTCTGTACCTATCTACATTCATTTCATTGTTGTAGTCGGAATTTTGTGTCGTTTCATGAATTTTTCAAAAATTTGTGTATTTTTTTTTATTACTTTCACTATTATTTCATTAAAACTATCTAACGCAACTCGCTTTTTATTTAATATCTAATAAATAACATATTTTGACTAAAAACAGCAATGTAATAAAACAATCGTCTCTGTGGTCCAGCGATCCAGGTGTTGGACTTGACTGCATGAGGTCCCGGGTTCGATTCCCGTGTCAACAAAAAGAAAATTTGGTTTTTCCAATTTTCTAATTTGAAAACAATGTTGCTCGGGATCGGATATGTGCCCGGTTGGCGATAGGCTTGCCACCTATCACATTGTGGGACTTAGTATCTTCGGCTAGCCGTGGGTGCCCTGGTTGTGCCTCTGCCTACTTCTTCGGGGATATGGGCGTGAAGATACTTTTTTTTTAATAAAACAACGAAACGCGCGGATTAATGCGTATATAATAATACTTAGTGCGCTATATCTGTCGGGCTGAAAAACTGCTAAATAATTAACCACTTGTTTCCGATAACAACTGTAAAAGGAATTTTGAAGTCTGATATTATGTATCTAAACCACCACAGAAGTTTTCGTTGCGGTGTCAAATACGGTTGTCTATTGTTTTCCCGAAGAAGATATTATGTCATAAATTCAAATGCTAGAATTTCATTTGCCCAAATTTTCACTTGCCCGAAGGTATTGTTGACCATAATAATATACTTGTGACATACTGTTCTTCGCCCTAAAATTAGTTTTCATAATGATACGAGTGTCATATGTCACCATTTTATTCATTGCAATAATATTATTCAACAGAATAATTAAATTCCTTACAAAAAATGTATTTGCATTAAGTAAAATGTAAATTGTAATAAATGTATCACAGTACGATTATGCATTTCGAATAAATATATGACGGTATGATTATACATTAATAAAATATATATTAATCTATTATTTCTTTACGGCCAAAGTCGCTTCCGTTCAAATTTAACCTAACGGCTTTGTTCTAAAATGCGATTATCTTTCTGGAACTTCGTCGGCCGTTACCGCGGCACGCTCGCTTCGCTCGCTCGGCTCGTGCTTTTTCTTTCATGTTCTAACCTAACCAAACTATGACTAAATCTATTGATATTTTAGTATAAGACGAATTTATGTTCTTTTTCTAGAAGTTATTTTGATGGTAAATGATGTTATAGCTTGTGATAAAACGGCTAACAATCATGCTAGCAAATTTATTGAAATTGACTTTATGGGAAACAAAGTTTCTAACATTAAATTATTAGAAACAATATTATGTCTGTTGACCATTATAGCAGATGAAATTATGGCAAATGAAATTCTGGCTAGCGGGTGTAACCGGTCAAATACTTCCTTTATAATCATAAAATTGAAAATAAAACTAAATACCTCCGTCCATACGTATGTGTCGTGTAGCTAAGAACAATCTGAATCATGTCAGTTTTCACTAAAAAAAAACGATTTTGTTTAGGTGTTATGATGCCACGGACAAACACACTCAGAGAGACACTTTAAACTTAAATAGCCTTCTTAAATAGTCTCTTTTTTTGTTATAGGAAGGCAAACAAGCAGACGGATTTCCTGATGGTAAGAAATTCACGCCGCCTAGAGTGGTAACAAAGAGATGTAGACATGACAGTGGTAAGAAAGAAAAACCAAAGGTGGTAATGGTGCGTTGCCAACCTGAGGTCGGGCTGTTAGGCCTCGCGTAAAAGTAAGTTTACCGGCTACATTACCCTCCAAACTGGAACACGTCATGACGTTATGGCGGCAGGAATAGGTAAGGCGGTGGTACCAATCCAGTGTTAGTTATGATAAACCTATGCTCGCCTCTTACGAGCTGCCTAGCAAGGAAGGCAGATGGTCTATTCTGCAAAGGAGCCCGGACCAACACGGAACCAAATTCGAAGATTACCATTATCGCCAGAATCAGAATAGCTTTGCACATAGACAGATAGAACAAATACGTGCGGACATTAGTTAATTAGTATAATACAAAACTGTTACTGGATTGGAATCGCAGCCATACTCTGAAAACATCCAACGAAAAAACAATTGCATTTTTTATTATTCTAAATTTAAACCATTATGGCTGCAGAAATATCAAGTACCTACTTCTTTTGCTATATTTCTTTTTTACAAGTTTGACTTTTAGTAGGGCAAGTCTCAAGATGTGGAAAGGGACCCTTGCAACACATGCCAAGTTTTCGTTAATGGCAGCGTAAAACTTCTAACTGCTATAACAGTTAAGGTGACGATGGCAGGTGACCTTTTTAACCGACACAAAAAAGAGGAGGTTCCCAATTTGACTGTATGTTTTTTGGATATTTGTTACGAGATCACTCGGCCAATAACAAACCGATTTTAATTATCTTTTTGGGAATGGTAGGCCATGATTCCAAGTTTAACATAATGCGACTAATGATTTTTAGTTATTGAGGCGGATAGATTTCCTAGAGCTTTACGAATTGCTAATACCGTCTGGAGAGATTTTGTGGGAAATAAAACACACGGTTACACGTTTGCAGTGGCGAGAGTGAGGCGCAGAATGTTCACTATTCACTGGGAGTTTCTTCCAGTTCTTGAGCGTTCCCAGTGGTTTTTCTGAAGGACCGACCGCGAATGAATCCCCGATTCCCGGTCCGCGTTTTTATACAATTCGGGAATGGAATTCTGGAACATTCTATTCCTCACCCCCGGAACCATATTTTATTAGTTTTCTTTATTAAATCATACATGTATCCATTTATAATATATTACAAACCTATAGTCTAGTCTAGACTTATCCTGGCATACATAGTTGTGCACGCGACTGCGCTTGGTTTTCGTGTGGCGGCGAATTTCCGCGATTTTTGCCTTTTATAGTTATCTAGAAGTTGAGTCTTACCAAAGTAAGCAAATTGTATGCTTGCGTTATGGGTGTTAGTCCACGATTCAAATTCATCGAAATACTTAAATATATACCAGAACAAATATATACAAACACCCAGACCCGGAAATGCAGACAT
>NJDC01006653.1:112333-128007 GCA_002245475.1 Calephelis virginiensis | reverse complement strand
AGGTGTATAGTATTTAGTTTTTATTAGTTAGCTCAGTGTATAATAAAATTAAAGAAAATGTGTATAGATGTTGTTTATATGTACAAAAGTTGTTTTCTGGAAATATTAACGTTAGTGTCGATTTAGTTGTATCGTTATTAACTTATTGTAACACTAACATCTGCGCCTTTATAATATATCACATCAGTTTCTTTAATACAGTCTTTCCCAAAGTGGGCGATAACGCCCCCTTGTGGGCGCTGAACGCCTTGATGGGGGCGGCAAGAGGCCCAGAAAACGAAAGTGGGTATGGGTGACTTGAAACTCAAACTACTTTTTATTTTAAAATTCACTGAAATTAAAATCTTCTACACAACATCCGTATTCATATACTACTGTAGAAATATAACTTATACGATAAAATAGGATAACGGTTTTAAATAAGTCACGCTTTACAGTTTACATTGTCAAGTAGCATTATTATTACTCTCTCTGCTAAGAAAAGTCTCGTTTAGAATTTAGTTTTAATTAAAATCCCAGCGAGACTTACGCGTTGTTGAGGTTTTTAAGAAAAAAAGTGGCGGGCGCTACAAGCTTACTGACTTTTAAAGTGAGCGTTTGTCGAAAGGAGTTTGAGAACCTCTACTTTAATACCTAAAGCTAAACTAACTAAACATAAAGTCCAAAGGCCAACTTAGGATGACTTGTTAAATTTTATTTATTGTAAAAACATTTTACTTCATAATAAACAAGTAAGTATGTATTGTAAGCAGACCAATTATCAAATTTAAATTAAAAGTAAGGTTAGGATTTATAATAAAGTCCCAAAGCCAGCGTAGGATGACTTGTGCGTTGAATTATTCTTGCACTTTCCGGGTCGAAAAGTTATAAAACAGTACAGAGTTTGCAGTCTGTAATTTGTGAACTACGAAAATTATATCATAAAAGTTTTTTTATTTCAGAGGTCATGAAACAAATACACGTAATACCGCATACAAGTGGTATGTGGTAAGAAACAACCGTGGCCTATCCCTCCCATATCGTCAGCTTATTACAAGAACTCATTCCCTTCAAAAAATCACTAAACTTGACTGCTTGAGGTCCCGGGTCGGCCAACAAAAAGGAAATTGGGTTTTTCCAATTTTCTAATAAAAAAAAATGTTGGTCGGGATTGGAAATGTGCCCGGTTGGCGATAGGCTTGCCACCTACCACATTGTGGGACTTAGTGTCTTCGGCTAGTCGTAGGTGCCTTGGTTGTACCTCTGCCTACCTCTTCGGGGATATGGGCGTGAAGATACTTTTTTAATAAATGTATAGATACTAACAAACATCTAACCAAATAGGTATTGAACGTTAAATCAAAAAAGTCCTATTTATTTTTAGTTTCAAAGCCCTGATGATACCGTACAAATTGAAACCGGTTGGCTAGAAAGTGTTAAATGAAGTATACAGTGGATAAGTACAAGTGTTAACTCCAAAAAACGTGTATATACAACGGAATTCCACCAAGTGACGACGACAGCAAGTATAGATTCGACTAGAACTAATTTCGGCGTTACGCAAATAGGCTAATAGGGGCAAATCAACATAACCACTAACTAATCCGAAATAAATTACCATTTATCTTAGAATAATAAATTTGTCACATATGACTTCTTGTAATAAGCCGACGATATACTCGTATGCCACAGGTCGCTGTTCAGAGGCCGGGATAGAAGGTCTATTGTACAAGTCAACTGGCTACCCTAACTTCGAGACCGGAGCATGACAGAGTCATCTGCAGGATTTTTTTTACGATATTTCAAGGCAAACAAGCAGACAGATTTCCTGATGGAAAGAAATCCGCCTAAAGACACCAAAGGTGGTAATGGTGCGTTGCCAACCTAAGGCCAGGATGTTAGGCCTCGAGCAAAAGTAAGGAATAGCTAAGTACGCGGATTCCTAGCTGAGTAAATTGCTGCATAGCGCTCTACCGCTAGTGATCTGTGTGGTAATACAGTAGGGCCTTTGTAGTCCGGGCACGTGTTTTATTACCATTAAATATCGCATATTATTATTTGGACACCTCGATAATCCGATCAGAGCTTTGCCTCTCCAGATTAACTGAAGCATGTTTCGACTTTACACGCCTCTTGGCTTCGCCTGGCAGGAAGACAGATTGTCTATTCTACACAGAGGTTCTAAAATTCTAAAATTGTACAGAATGCGTCCTGGTCTCATTCGGTGTGACCAGGACCTATTTTTTTTTAAACTTACAACACCCCTCGTTTTCCAGCTAGGATTAAATAAATGGTATTTTATAAACCTTTTATTAAATATGATGTGACATCTGTCGTAGTAAGCAATACCGTATAATAATAGTAGATAACTAAAAAATAACAAATCTTAAATATTAAAGTTATATTCTCAAGATCCCAGTCTAAGTTTGGCAAAATAGACTTGTTAATTTTTGATGTTTCTGAGATATAGTGTAGTAAACTAATAAGCGGTTGTTCTAAAGTAAGAGACGATTGTTGCATTTAAACTTGCCTATCCGTAACAAGTCTAATGGCTACCCTATACAAGCACATAATGCAGGATATCAAGCGCGAAACTCAACAATGACAAGCACTAACGCTACGGCGCGGGCGAGTGAAAAAGTTACCACTGAATGTGGTTCTAAAACAGTCTTGTAATCTTAGTCAAAAAAAAGGGATTTTCACGCCCATATCCCCGAAAAGGTAGGCAGAGGCACAACCAGGGCACCCACGACTAGCCGAAGACACTAAGTCCCACAATGTGATAGGTGGCAATCCTATCGCCAACCGGGCACATATCCGATCCCAAGCAACTTTTTTTTATCAGAAAATTTAAAAAAAACTCATTTTCTTATTGTTGCCCGACCCGGGAATCGAACCCGGGCTCTCATGGAGTCGAACCCAACACCTAGACCGTTAGACCACAGATCTTGTAATCTAAATTACTAGATTACTATCATCGTGTGATGGCACACACACACACACACACACACACACACACGCAGCCCGTCTCTGAAATACATATGTGTACGATTATGACATTCTTAAGCTAGTACTTTAAAAATGTTGATACAAAACCACGTCAAGAAAATTTAAGGCATGGTTTTGTTATATTAGAATTTACACCCGCTGTAAAACTGACTAAGTATAAACTATAACACAATTTATACTAGTTACTACTTTACTAGTATTTTTAATTAACCCGTGGTATGTTTTATGAAGTTTATATTAATTTAGTGCTTGCAATAAAGTTCCTTGCGGAGCATGGTCATAAGTCTGAACTAAGTTTTTAATACTCGTATGAACATGTTAGTAGAAGATCCGAACCTACATCGACCTTTACCCAGCTGTAAAGTTTTTTAAGTGATAGATCTCCGAATAAGCACTTTACTCTCCTGATGGTAAGAAACAACTGTGGCCTATAGACACCATAGATGTTACAGGTGCGTCGCTGTCCTGTTTCCAAGAGGTTAGCCCTTTTGTACAAGTCTACCGGCTACCCCATCCTCCGGACTTAATTTTTAATTATAAGTTATTCAATTTAAATGATTAAAAGTTATTGTTTAAGATTCTATTACCTTTTTGATAATAACGCCATCTCTATTTATAAAGACCAATTACTTTAATTCCAAAAATTACGAATATAGTTTGTGCGCCATCTGTGATATTTTATCGCTATCAATATATTTATTTGTGGGTGTCAAATACATGGTAGTATGTGTACTGTTTGATTTAATGCACTTTACAAGCATTATTTTTGAAAAATATTAGTGTTCTGCACTTCTCCTACACATAAACTATAAGTGTGCCAAATTTCATACTCTTCCGTCCGAGGAAGTTTCGTAAAAAGGGATACAATTTGTTTACTTCACGTATTAATATTATGAATATTATTAAAAATGGATTGTCTGAACATCCTATATAGAATATTTTTAACTTTTTTTTTATCAATGGTTTTATATTATTCCATTTTTTAAATTTATAGTCCAGTAAAATTTGAATGAAACCATGATCTGACCAGTTTTGGCGCAATGAGTAAAAATATGTTCATTAATACTTACATAATGATATTATGAAAGAAATTTTGATTTAAATTAAGGGGTAAGGGATGAAAAAAATTTAAAAGGGTTGAAAAATGCCTTTTCTTTAAATAACTTAATAACAGTAGGAAATAGAAAAAAAAGTTACAAGTTAAAGTTGTAGAGAAAAAAATTCTACATAGAAAAGTTTCTCGTCATTTTTTTGTTACCTGCTTTAGTTTTGCTGCAAAAAATAAAAAAAATTAATTTGCTTTGTAATTAATTATAAAAACTTACCAGAATTATTAAACATACGTATTAGTATTAGTACATATTTATGTGATGCGCGCGCTGCGTGCTACAGGGCCGTAATAATTCTGGTAAGTTTTTATAATTAATTACAAAGCAAATTTAATTTTTATTTTTTGCAGGTAAACTAAAGCAGATAACAAAAAAATGAAGAGACACTTTTTTGTGTAGAATTTTTTTCTCTACAACTTTTACTTGAAATTTTTTTCTATTTCCTACCGTTATTAAGTTATTTTAAAAAAAGGCATTTTCAACCCTTTTTTTTTCATCTCTTTCCCCGTAATTTAAATCAAAATTTCTTTCATAATATAATTATTTAAGTATTAATGAACACATTTTTACTCATTGCGCCAAAACTGGTCAGATCATGGTTTCATTTAACTTTTTACTGGACTATTACGCTTATGCTGATTTTATTTTTTATCCAATCAAATGAAAGTAACTGGCATCGACATACCTTCTCATTTCAGTCAACCCTGTAGTTTGTCCGTGCAAATAAAGGGCAATCAAATGTGTGCACTTTCTGTACGTCATAAACTTTAAGTCAGGATAAAATTTATCATCGTGGTTGCAAGCTTCAATGAAAAATGTTTTATTAAAAAAAAAGCATTATATGCAGGCTTTTGCTATGCGACCCATATTTAATATATTTTGTAATAGGTTCTTTTCTTCTATTATCAACTCGGTTAAGGTTAATGGAGGTTCAGATCTTAGACAATACTAATAAAGTCCTAGGCTTAAATATTTGCTATGTTATAATAAATTGTGTTTGTTTTCCCCGTGTTTTTTCCTGGCTCCTTTGCAGAATAGACCATCCACCTTCTTGCCAGGCAGCTCGTAAAAGGTGATCATAGCTTACTAAGACTGTGTCATCTGACTAGGTGGTAGAGTTTCGCAGCGACTCGCCCGGATTTGTACCACCGCCTCATCTATTCCTGCCGTCCTAACGTTAGCACTTACCGTTGACGTATTCCGGTTCGGAGGATAAGGTAAACTTACTTTTGCTTACCCTGGCCTTAAGTTGGCAACGCACCGTTACCACATTTGGTGCTTCTAGACGGCGTGAAGTTCTTACCATAGTGACATCCATTTACTTGTGTGCTTTCCAATATCATAAAAACAACCTTCACTAGAAGTACCGATCGTATCGGTTACGCTGAAAATTTGAATTAGAGATTACACTCTATAACTGAAACGTACTAACTATTCTTACAGTACTAACTGTGGTTTTCAGAATGGGTGAAAATAAGTAGCGATAACTTAAACTATATTTCGTAAGTGCGCAACATTTCCACCAATATTTTCCCGGTCTGGACTCTTTCGCAGAATAGACCAGCTGCCTTCCTGCCAGGCAGCTCGTAAAAAAAGAGCACAGCCTTACCATAGCTAACACTGTGACGTCTGCCTAGGATTCGAAGCGACTCGCCCGGATTGGTACCACCGCTTTACTTATTCCTACCGCCATGTCGCCAATGTTGAAGTGGACATGTTACGGTACAAACGATTAGGTACCCGGCAAGTTTACTTTTGCTCGAGGTCTAAAATCTCGGCCTCAGGTTGGCAACGCACCATTACCACCTTTGGTCTCTTTAGGCGGCGTGAATTTCTTACCATCAAGAAATCCTTCTGCTAGTTTGCACTCTAATATCGTAACAAAAAGCAGATCCAGACTTGGTCGCAATAGCAACTCGAAAGTATGTTTTTTAAATAAAGAAAGATTTTTAAAATCGGTTCAGAAATGACGAAGAAAGAGAAATCTATTAACATACAAAAAAATATAACTAGGAGTCAAAAATATAACCACATCCTTTTTCGTAGCCGGTTAATTAAATTTCATGGGGAAAAAAGGAGTTATTGTTAATATTTATCTAGCTATTGTGATCATCTATTCTATTTGTATTGTGAATTTATTTTTAATCGAGCTCTAAAATTTCGGCCTCAGGTTGGCAGCGCACCATTACAACCTTTGGTCTCTTTAGGCGGTGTAAATTTCTTACCATCAGGAAATCCGTCTGCTTGTTTGTCTTCCAATACCATAAAAGAAGTATACAGAAAAAGTGCCATGTTTGGATACTGCTCCAGGCTCTCAAAATACATTAAAAATTTATTCAGGTATCTATTTAAGTATTTCTGTATATTAATATCCTTAAATCACACCCATGGTACCCCGTCTTGGTCCGAGCTCCTTTGCAGAACATGCCATCTGCCTTCCTGACAGTCATCTCGTAAAGGGTAAGCCCTTTCTTTGCAGAATAGACCATGTGCCTTGCTACCAGGAAGCTCGTAAAAGGCTTGCATAGGCTTACCGTCACTAACACCGTGACATCTGACAAGGTGGTACAGTTTCAAAGTAACTCACCCGGATTGGTACCACCGCTTTACCTACCTATTCCTGCCGCCATAACGTCATGGCGTGTTCCGGTTTGGAGGGTCAGGTAGTCGGTAAACTTACTTTTGCTCGAGGCCTTACATCCCAGCCTCAGGTTGGCAACGCACCATTGCCATTTTTGGTGTCTCTAGGCGGCGTAAATTTCTTACCATCAGGAAATCCGTCTGTTTGTTTGCCTTCCAATATCATAAAAAAAGCATAATATGCTTACTTTGGGGTTAGATTCAATTTGTGTAACTTGTCCAGGTATATTTATTATTTTACATACTTTTTAAAAACTTCTAGTTATTTTCGACAATTTAATATTGGAAAGAGAATATACAATCTGTCAAGTGCCTACAATGAATAGTATAAATTCTATAATCGATGTACCATGTCACCATTGCTCGTCTTTAAAAGCTACCTAACAAAGAAGCAGACCATATATTCTACACAGAGGACCTAGGCAAACATGGAAAACTTAATAACGTCGAGGGATTAGCGAACTCGACTAACCAACCAACCAAACAAACGAACCAACTAACCGCAATGCTCGGGTTCTATACCCGACGGGAGCAAACATTTATGTGACGATCATTCAGATGTTTACATTCCTAAATCTGGGTATTTATTAAATTAATTCTGGTATCTATTTAAATATTTCCGCGTACTAGCATCGTCGACTAACACTCATAACACAAGCATGCAATTTGTTTATTCTGGGGTCAGACCAATTTGTGTAATTTGCTCAGAAATATTTATTCGTACTAGTCTACTAGTACTACCATTGGTCGAAATTCGACCATAATAAATTTTAATATCTTGTTGATAAGAACGCCATCTTCATTGCACAAGCCCAACTACTTTGTTTCAAAACTTTTTAGTGCGCCATCTGTGATCTTTTATCGTTATCATCATTATTCTATCTAACGTGCTTTATAAGCATTATTATTGAAAAATATTAGCGTTCTGCACTTCTCCTACACATAAACTATAAGTGTGCTACATTTTATGCTCCTGAGTCCGCGCGAGTTTCGTAAAAATGGATCCAAAGTTTTGGCATCACGTATTTATATATAGATATAATTTAGTAAACTATGATATTTTCACGATTGGGTTATCACATCCCTGCTTTAAGTAGTCGTGTCTGTTCATCAGCATATACAGCAGCGTCAGAATAATTAAAATTTTATAGCAAAGTAAGATAATGCTCTCATAATATTTCCCACCCTACCTTAATTGAACATGATTACCCTCCGAGTTATTAAGGTTTAATACTACCAGCTATTACCACTTGTATTTGATAGTAAAAAGAGAAGTGTCAGTGTGATTTTCTTTAACAACCAAAAAAATTACTGGTGTATATATAATTTTCATGTTAGGCAATGCATAACTGTCAGCTGAATATGATTTTTATCCTTTTTTTTTAATAGACTTAACACCCAAGGTTTTAAGTAATCAGAACTTCAGTACATAAGTTATTTTCAGGGGACTTCTTTGTAGATCTAATTATTTCCTCGTTATTTAACGTTCAGAAACGCAGGCAGCGTTTTAATTTAAGAAAATAAGTAATACACTAAAACTTCGAAGATAAATTATATTTTGTGTTTCCATTTTGGGTGTTATTGTTAACTCGTTGTTAACTGTTAAAAAATATTGTTTATTTCTTAAAACAAGTCAAACTCAAATCATATTTATTACATAGGTAAGGCATCTTACACTTAAAACAAGTCAAACTCAAACTCAAATTATATTTATTTTGTAAGTAAGACATCTTACACTTAAAACAAGTCAAACTCAAATTATATTTATTTCGTAGGTAAGGCATTTTACACTTAAAACAAGTTAAACTTAAACTCAAATTATTATTATTAACTCAAATTATATTTATTTTGTAAGTAAGGCATCTTACACTTAAAACAAGTCAATGTTACTTACATGAATAAAGTTGTTTATACACAAATATTTACACCACATAATAAACTAACTATTGTTATCATTTTAACAGATTATTATTAACCTAGTGACTACCCATAGTAACCTAGATACTACGTATCACAGAACGACATTACTCACAGAGCTATGTATAATAAATAGAATTATAACCATACAGTGGGTATTACATAAAAATATGGCTACCGACTTTATATTTATGTACCCAATTCATTAAGGAACATCCGTAAACATTTTGTTTCCCCGAAAATTAGGGAGAAATATATAAATTACCAGTTTATGACAATTAATGACCATCATTATTCTATCGTTTTAAGGTTCTACTTGATACGTCTTGGATAGTAGATGCTTTTTAAGTCTACTGCTGCGAATAGTCTTAAAAAAATATATTTTAATTATCATATTATCATAAAAAAATATATTTTAATTATCAATGTCACCACAATTAAAAGGTAAGCTACATTTTGAGGAGCATATAAAATTTATATTTACGACCATATCCCCGAAGGGGTAGGCCGAGGCACAACAAGGACACCCATGACTAGCTGAAGACACTAATTCCCATGATGAGATAGTGGCAAGCGTATCGCTAACCGGGCACATATTCAACCCTAGGGCCCTAACTCACAATTTTTTTATTAGAAAATTGGAAAACCTCATTTTCTTTTTGACGTTTTTGTTGCCCGCACCGAGAGTCGAACGGAAGTGTTTTTAAATGTCATTAAATGTTTTATTTAGAGTCAATAATTAGATAATCTAAATGTTTAAAAAAGCCATATTTTGAAAACTTCAAAATTACAAGCAGTTACTTTCTACGGAACATGTATGGCAAGTTATTTAAAGTTTCAGCATTTCTGGACGGATATATAGCCGAATTTTTAAAAACTTTGCAAGTTTCAACATTAGGTGAAGCAGTTTAGGAAAGGTATTAAATGTTTTCGCGTTATTTAACGTTCAGGAACGTTTCCTAAATTTAAATATATCCGACATGTAAAAACTTTGGTGGGACTCGTCCGTAGTTGAGAAAATTGTAACAATTTCCTCTGTTACTTGTTTCATTCGCGATAACATTGTGTCTACTTCCTATTCTGACGGCCTCGTTCGTCGAGGGGTTAGCTTACACGTCTAACTCCACAGACCAACCACCAGGCTCGAGTTCGATTCCCGACGGGGGCAGCATATGTGTATTTCCAGTTGTCGGTGCTTAATAAACGTTTGCTGTTTGTATTGTTGTCTAACACTAAAAAGCAAAGCGTTTTTTTTTTATTTTGGGATTAGGGTCAATTTGTTTAATTTGTCCAGGGATATTTATTATTATTTATTTATAATTCATAGCAATATTTAGTGTTAACCAGTTACATTCATGCAAACTACTTTTTAAGTCTCTTAAAATTGAGAAAAATATCACATTAAAAAAGTAACAATTGTTTTGTAAAAAAACATGATATGTTGTTTAAAACAAATCCTGATATTTTGAGTATTTCATGTTTTAGAAATAGTGAGAAAGTGCATGTGCCGAACCGAAAACTTAATATTTATAAAAATTATTTTTCTGCATATCCGTTCGTATATACAACCAAATTCCTGATAATCTCTAATCATTTCCAAAAGATTTTGAAGGAAGGTATTTGACTTGTTGTTAGTGAAAACATATTATAGTGTCAAGGATTTTGTTGTAGAAAAAAAATTAGAGTCAAATAATTGTAACAATTATCATCCAAATAAAGTTAAAGTTATGGTTGCCGAGGAGTTTGTTTTGCCGTTTCTTCGCCTGTCTGGCTAGGTTTGGAAACTATATAGTAGTTTACGGTAGATAGGGTTAATTTTAAATATAGTTTTAAAATGTAAAATGTGTTTGGTAATAAATAATTAAACAGTTATAAATAGAAATAATTGGCTCAAAGATTAAAGTATGTGTAATTAAATATTTTTTTAATATGTTAAAATATTTGCACACCAAAACATGGTAGAATATGTTGATATACTTACTTAAATATTTTTGTAACATCTAATTTACAGACATATTCCGCAAATAAATAATTTTCATTTTCATTTTTAATTTTATATCTTAGGCCTTAAAGACCAACAGCTGATTTTCTACCGAGTCGGTCGCTTATGTCAAACATATTGTTGGTCACTGACATGGTGATAGTTTCATACCTACTTACATTAGACTAGACTCCTCGAACTGTTATCACTACCTTACTAAGCTACAACTGTAACCTAAATAGTCCTGTCATGTTCAGGTTTTACTCAAGAGTCTTGACACCCCGGTTTTAGTAGAAGTGTATTTCTTATCGCCTCTGTGGTCTAGCGGTTCAGTTGTTGGACTCGACTGCATGAGGTCCCGGGTTCGAATCCCGGGTCGGGCAACAAAAAGAAAATTGGGTTTTTCCAATTTTCTAATAAAAAAAATGTTGCTCGGGATAGGATATGTGCCCGGTTGGCGATAGACTTGCCACCTATCACATGGTGGGACTTAGTATCTTCGGCTAGTCGTGGGTGCTCTGGTTGTGCCTCTGCCTACCTCTTCGGGGATACGGGCGTGAAGATACTTTACTTTTGTATTTCTTACCATTAGGCAAATCGGTCTATTTGTTTCGTGCCTTCCCATAAAAAATCAGCAATACTTAGTATTTTAACGAATTTATAATTATGGAATATGTGGTCTAAAATGAAGACTATGTGTGTACTGTATAGAATTTCGTGTAGAGAAGAATACCAGGCTGTCGACCCTGCACAATAAGGATCCTGTTTTTGTTTTTTTTATTATTTTTTTAAATCTATTGACTCAACAACTCACCTACAATGTCATTCACATTTCAATCTATCTATATATGTATGTGTGTATGTACCTATGTATGTATATTTCTCTAAATCCATTATGCAGTTTTAGCTTAAAAGTGTTACAAACTTTCTCTTTTATTAGTACGATTACTTTACTTATGAAGAGTTGTTTTAAAGACCCCTTATCTGAAGTTATTATGCCAGCTGATTCACGTAATATTTGGTTTCATTACCTAGATAGAATTGTGCCGGCAGAAATGTAGGCGTATCTGTTTCAGTTGTGGTAACCTTGCTACCCGTCACTGATAAGAGTATTGTTTCTAAACTACGTTTGGTTCTAAGATACTAACGGTTTGGGATCGAAGTTTCTAGATAAAACAATTACGTTAGTTCCACTAGCTTTAAAACTAACTTCACCAACTTAAGTGCTTTTAACATCGCCTTGTGAAATACATAATTAGAGCGTAGGGATGTGACGGCACCCAGGCACGGGATTTAGCCTTCAAAAAAAGGTTATGGTCATAGCCTTCCAAAAATCGACCAAGTACGATTCGGTATATTAATAGAGTCGTGTTGGATACAGTGCATTCTTCAAATAAGATTTAATTCCACGTATGTGAAACAAGGTGGAATTAAAAACTGTTCATCATATGTCTGTCTACCTCAGTATAAATAAATAAATATTCATAGACAAGTTACACAAATTGAAATTAACCCCAAAGTAAGCAAATTATATGCTTGTGTTATGGGTGTTAGTCAACGATACCAATACATAGAAATACTTAAATAGATACCGGAATAAATTTAATAAACAGCCAGACCCGGAAATGCATCATCTAACATCTAAATGTTCATCGCACAAATGCCTGCCGCCGTCGGGAATCGAACCTGAGCCTCGCAGTTGGTCGTTGTAGTTAGGCGTGTACGCTAGCCACTCGACCAAACAAGGCGGTCAATCAATATGCCGTGAAAGTGTATCGTCGTATGTTTGATATAAGTGTGGGCGTAGTCATCGTATCTACAATGATTTACCCGCGCTTGTAATTATTAGTAACGGTGTTTGGGACGGTTTCGCTTCGTCGGACGATTTACACTAGACAATTTATTTGTGACGCTTGTGCGTCCCTGGACGTTTAAGTGTCTAAAAGAGGTTGTTTAGGTTTTTTATGATATTAGGTTGTTTACCAAATGGATTTCCTGACGGTACGAAATTCACGACACCTAGAGACAGCAAAGGTGGTAATGGTGCGTGGTCAACCCGAGGCCGGTGTGTTAGGCCTCGAGCAAAAGTAAGTTTACCGGCTACCTTACCCTCCGAACCGGAGCACGTCAACAGCGAGCACTGACTTAGCACGTAACTTCAAATATTTAGTCTTGGGTTCTCGAATAGGAGATAAGGTTGCAATATTAGCTGCATATTTTGATGGTTACTTGGACATACAACAAAAGAAAAATATATAACCAGATGCTAATAAAATTCATAAGTTTTTGTATTTGTAACGTATATAAGTAATGATACATTACAAGTTTGAAAATATCTTTTTACCCGTATCTCCAAAGAGGTAGGCTGAGGTGCAACTATCCATGACTTTCCGAACACTCGGAGTCCCACACTGTGATAGGTTACAAACCTATCGGTAACCGGGCACATATCCAATCTTGGTTTCCTAATGTTTCCAATTTTTTTTCAGTATTTTCATTACAAATTTTAAAAAAGTATATAATTGATCATCAGACAACAAAATGTTTATTAATAACATTTGACTTACTCTTAAATTCATTTTGTTTTTTTTTAAAATCAAATTCTCCAAAAGTTAAGACCTTACAAAAAAATTATTAGGTGTCAGTGATTCTTGATTGTGCACTTCAGCAGACACGTGATTAAGAGGACGTCCGTTAACGATGACTTCTACCTCTGCTAATAATGTGTTGAGTACCTCTTCTCTGGGCGCTCTCTCTTTAAGTATGACCCTTAAGGTCACCTTTGCACTTCTTATCAAGCGCTCTCACGCCCCAGACTCGTGGGGGCTGGTTGTTGATATAGAGGTCCAGATAGTTCCAAGAATACTGGCAAAAGTTTGCAGAGTTTGCTCCCCATCCAATTAACCTATACTTTTAACGAACTGCCAGGCAGTGATACAGGTGGTCTATTCGATACAGGGATCCGGACGAGCACTGGATTTTTTTAAGAATTTTCTAAATTTTTTGTCAACTATGTATAACCCTAAGTTCAGGCTTTTAAGATTAATGACGTTCATATTTTCCATTGCCGTTTTTAAGATAAGAAGGATAGCCGGTAAGCTTACGTAGGAGTACCTTGACATCACAGCCTTAGGTTAGCAATGACCTTTGATATTTACATAGGTTTACAGGCGACGCGTGATTCTCATCATCTGCTTGTTTGCCTTTGTTTTATGCAAATAGGGAAATTTGCTTAATTTGTCTTTTATTTAATACTGCTAAGCCTTCAGCTTGACGAAAATATTTGTCAAACGCTATTCTGAATAAGAACATTTGGTATCTTATTCTGCAATTTTGGGGAATTATAATCTAATTCTAATCTATATATACTTACGATATAAATAATAAATAAAATTTATAAAAACAGAAAACAATGAACAAATAACAAATAAATCAAATAAATATCCCCCGACAAATGACAGAAATCAAATCTAACCCAAAGTACTTAATATTTATTAATAACTAGTTGTCCCTGCGACCTTCGTTCCACCCGTTCAGTTTGTAAGGGGAAAAATGAAGTAGTTTTTCCCATTTTACCGGTTTTTCTCTTCATAAGAACCTTCTTTTAACAATAACTAACTGAACAATAAAATAATTAGCCAAATCGGTTCAGTCGTTACCAACGCACTTAGCAATTCATTTTTATATTATAGATATAGATAGTAAATATCAATAGACAATTAGTAAGATGGAAAGCCCAGCACAAAAAGGAAGAAAGAAGTATGATAGAAATACATACTTAGTATGAAGCATGAAATTACGAGAAGCAAATATTATGTAAGTATGCGTATCGAGCCTAAGCCTCGCTAAGTCGGTGTGTAAAGCATAATAAAACTGTTTTTGAGTGTAATTTTTAGAATTTATAATAAATGATATTAAAGATATAAAAAATAGGCAGAAAACATATTTTGAGCATTTTTTGAATTTTTGTTTGTCTGACTATTTTCCAGCAGAGATTCACGCCAGAACTACCAAACCGATTTTATAATCTAGGTGCTGGTAGTATTATTTCTTGGTATTTTTTATCGAATCTTAGGTGACGCGTTATAGCGTATTTCACATTTTTATTTGATATATTATGCACATATGTTAGTTGTACCACAAAAATCAATTAAGTTTGATCAATAGGCGACGCTGATCTGCGTAAACGCAGTACGTTATTCGATACTCAGTAGTGAAGTCACGTTTCAGTGTCGCCATCTGTTACGATATTTCAAACATTTATGTTTCATGTCAGTTTTCACTTGCTTATTTGAAATATAAAAATACGTCAATCGAGATAATAAAAATGACCTACCTGCTGGAACATCGTTGCAAACTATTTTTGTGGTACGTCTGGAATACTTAATACTGTTAATTTCATTTAAATTTATATTGAAGACTGCACGGATAAAGTTTTATAGAAATGACTGGATCGACAGATACGAATTCAGATATAGTGATAGTTGAGGTTATATAAATATTTAAATATGAATGGTTTCGGATTGTTAGTTGAAGTCGGTTTTGCGATTTTACTGCGCTTACTTATTATGTAACCGTTCAAAAATCGTTCTTAAAATACTTACAAAAAATCTTAAGACCCTTCTGCCTTTGTCGTTTTCAAGTAGACAGTATTATTTAAATGGCGAAGGGTTTCATCGGGTTGAACAATAAAAAGGGGTTAGTCTAGATCTCGATGTGATCGAAAAAATATTTATGTTTATTTATTCGTAAGCATGTTTTGTGCGTATCTTTTTTTGCGAATGTAAAACCGTCGGCAACTGACCTAATTAAATGACGACGACAGACCGGCAGGGCTACGATGCATACCTACATTTGAACCAAACTGTTTTCGTGTATGTCAATAACTAATTAATGATATCAAAATTTGACTTTTGTGGGCAGCACGTAGGTGTATCCCAAAACCGAAACAGATCTCATGTTATTATTAGTTATTGGTATATGTCGCGTATGTCACAGGCAGTGGTGGCGAGCATAGATCTAGTATACTCGTGCCAACA
>NJDC01006653.1:85494-108263 GCA_002245475.1 Calephelis virginiensis | reverse complement strand
TGGTGGTGAACCCAGCTTTCATCCATGGTAAGAAATCTAGACAAAAAGTCCTCGGGATCAGTCTCAAAAAGTTCCAAACAGTCTCGCGAAATTGTGTACCGAACTCGTTTCTGTTCAGCTGAAAGCAACCTCGGGACCCAGCGAGCAGAAACCTTATGGAACCCCAACTCTTCCGTTATTATGTGTTGCACCCGGCCATAACTTATGTTTGTTGTCTCAGCTATCTTACCAATGGTCAAACGTCGGTCACCCAGTACGAGATCACAAATTTTATCGATGTTTTCTTTCGTGGTAGAGGATGTAGGCCTTCCACTCCTAGGATCATCTTTAATGCTCTCACGACCGCGCTTAAACTCAGCTACCCACTTCTTTACACTGGAATTCGATGGAGCAGACTCCCTCAAAGTTGCTCACCATATCTTGATGGATGTCTTTTGGTGATAGGCCTTTTTTATTGAGGTACTTAATGACTGCACGGTGTTCAATTTTCTCCATTATTGAAAATTACGTCAGATTGCTTCAAACAAATAATCACACAAAATTTATATTGTGCAGTATCGGAATGAAACTGCACACAATAAATCAATATGACACATACTAACAAATGACGGTAGATTATAAAAAGATGTCATAGCTCCTTGTAGGTTAGGCCTCGAACTTTTGGATCACCCTCGTAAACTCAATGTAGGACTATGGCCACTAAATAATTTCACCTCATTAGGTACAAAAGTTCAAACAAACTTACCTAATGAAGTTTCAGCTTTTGTTTACCAAAAATATTAACTAAGTATATTTTTTTAGAATCCATCAATTTGCGTAACTTTTTCAAACAAAAATGAAATAAATTAAGTAAAAGTGTATATTTTAAAATATTACATCTTGTCATTCATTTACATTCCTGTCATTAATGATATATTAATAATAATATTCATATTCAAAAGAATGCTAAAGAACAGTAATTTTGAATAAAATTAAATTCACATTTTCATGGCCTGCTTTTGTCATAGACGGCACAGGTTACCTTTTAGGAAACACCCAGTAGGTAGGTGTAGCTCATGGTCCATAATGTCCATATGCAGCTCATAACCATGGTCTAGAAGACAATTCTTCTCTTATATGCCATTATCAACTCGGGACCAATGGGTGGAGAATTTTCCATTAAGTCCTTTTATAACTACATAAAATATACTTATAAACAATCTTTTTAAACCCCCAATTAAACTCAAGTAATAGCTCCTCACAATTCCGATCTAGGACCTTTTTCAAATAAAGAAGTCACATTAGTAAAATGATAGGTCAGATGGTAAGTTGAACTATTTCAGATTTAAGAAACTGAGAGCACTTAAGATTGTGAACACAAATGCAGATTTTATTGAAACCAAGATCAATGTAAACTTGATTTTTTATTGCACCTCCTTTGAGAAAAATGAAGTGTGAAAACAGCAAATTAATTCAATTAAGTCCTTCAATGTGGCCAAAACCTTGAATTATGTTTTTTTGTAGACCTAAGGATTGCAACCATTTCAGATTAAATCTTGCACTGACAATATTTTTCCACTTCTTTATTCTTGCTGGAACAATGTTGTTTTATTGAAGACCAACTCACCAGATTGATTGTTTTCTTAATTATCCTCAATTTTTCCAGTAAGTAGTTAAAAATAAGCTGCATATATATACTTTAAATTTTAAAAGAGCATGGTGAATAATTCTGCTAAAATCTCATTATAACTTTTTTACGAAATTGTATGTCATTAATATAGCCACTTTGCTAATTACTCATAGTGCTCATTCATCTAATACCGCCAAAGCCATTTTCTTTGATATATCATCAGATAAGTTATTCTTACTTTCAACTTCCATTTCATCACTAGACCACCAACTTTCATCATCGTCATGTATAAAACACAAAAATAAATCATCTTCATATGTAGGAAAATAATATTCTGGCTGATCCCATTTTTCCTTAACTAATACCCAATGTTTCATTTCTTTAATGTGCTTTTCTAAATTTTTTTTATCTTCAAATTTTGTATCACAAGATAAACACTGATGTAGGTGAATTTTCCGGCGAATATAGTTAACTATTTTTATCTTTTGATAGAAGTCCAAGCCAGTTGTTACTTTATTAAAAGAGAATTCATGCCTATTTTCCATATGAGATAAAATAACCTCATATTCCTGTTCATTATGATCACAGAACAGGCAGGTTATTAATGGTCCATTTTCTTCCGTCCATTCAGACCAGTCTGGGTCACTATCAATATTAGAATCTTGCTCATACTCTTCTTTCGGAGGTTTTGGTTGGGGCTTACATGCATGAGGTTTTGAATTATTTACAGGCTGTTTATCCCCAATATAATTCACTAAGAAAAACTTGTCATATTCCTGATTTGAAGGATTTATTCTCTTATGTCCTTTTTTACGCATATGCTCTTTTAAAATTGTTCTGTCTTTAAAAAGCCCTTCACAAAAGATACACTGCAACCTTTCTAATTTTGAAGCTATTAAGTCTACAAGATCATCAATAAAAATTAAATTGTCTGGTTTAGCAATGTGGAAGTTATGTTTTTCATACAAATGGTTTAAATAACTTGCTCTTGTGCCACATGATATATATCTACAGAATAAACACTCTTTTGTATAATTTTTATCTTCTCTTTCAAATGTATGACGCTCTAAAAGTTTTTCTAATTTCTCTTGTATTAAATTAAGTCGTAGTTCTTTATCCTCAGGTAACACGTCACTAAGTAAAAAGTATTCTTCATCTTTTGACTTTGTCCCATCAGGCTTGTTATCAAGGAGCATGGTTGTACAGAAAAATGGAAGGTTATGGTCTAAAAAGAAAGGAAAGATAATATTATTTAAACAGTACACATAAAACACTTAAATATAGGAAAAAATCAACTCTGACCAATTATTATTACAATCTAGGATCAAATGACCAATTTATTTATTACTACTTGATTTAAGAAGTGACTGTTCGGTTTCAGTTATGAGTCCCGAATCTGGTTATTTCCATTTGCATATAAAAACTAATTAGACAATCAGGCTTCGATCAAACTGCAATTATTATTAAGTACATAAAAAATACAATTTAACTATATATTGTAAACTGAAACTTTGATCATAATATCATACAAGCCTAAGGAAAAAATATTCTCCCTCTAATCAATTTTAGATACTATTGTAGCTACAAAATGTTTTTGCAATGAAACTCTATTTAAAACTATTAAATTTTAAACATAATTTTATTAAATCATTGTAGTTTTAAATAAATTTAGTAAAGTTTAAAATTGTCCACATTATTTGTTACATAATTAAAAGTATCAAATAAAAGATAGAGACAGAACAATGGTTTTTGGAATGATAATGGACACTTTTTAATATTTACATGGATAAATGTACATATCCCGAAACCAATTGACTTTGACTATGTGGAACAGTACATTGTCTATTGGAGACAGTATTGTAACATCTAAACAGTGTGAAGTATTAAATTTCAAATTAACACTTTCTAAATGCTCTAGTAAAGCCTTTCCCAAAGTGGGCGATAACGCCCCCTTGTGGGCGCTGGAAGCCTAGAGGGGGGCGGTATAAATCTTGAAAAAAATGTTTTTTTTTTAAACTAGGCGCAACAAATATGTTATTGAGGTTATTGACAAGAAAAAAACGAGGGGGGGGCGCTACAAAACAACTGATTTTCAAAGTGGGCGTTACATGAAATAAGTTTGGGAACCTCTTCTCTAGTACTATCAGTAACACAAAATTCTACATAAACACCATTTTCCACCTGAGGTCATATTTAACTGTCTACTCAACAGGATTATATTAAGGTTATTAGTGAGATAACTGATTATGCCATTAAATTGACTTGTGTTTCATATTTACGGATTTCTTTCTATATTGATAAACTTTAATTCTTTCATATACTTGATGAACTACTCTGGATTGAACTAGCTTGCCTGAGTATCACCAGACAAATATAGATATAAGTGGAGTTATTTTTATTTACACTATTTATAACTCAAGAATGTCTAAACCAATTTGGTTGAAAATTTATGGGGATGTCTAAGATATCCTGTTCACGTTCAAGGAAAAAAAAGCAAGATTCTAATTTTGCACTAATAAACTGAACAGGAGGACTCTTCAGAACAGCTAGTTTAAGTAATAACTATAAATAAATATCCCTAGACAAGTAACACAAATTGAATCTAACCCCAAAGTAAGAAAATTATATGCTTGTATTATGGGTCCTAGTCAACAATTCTTATACATAGAAATACTTAAGTAGATACTGGAATAAATTTAATAAACACCCAGACCCCGAAATACAGACATCTTAATATTCACCATACAGATACCTGCCCCCGTTTGAAATCAAACCCGAGTTGGGAATCAATGGTTGGTGCAGTTAGGTGTATATGCTAGCCACTCAACCAACTAGGAGTTTACTATAATAGTTACAGGCCTTACTTTTGACAACTTCTACAGCATCATTTGAAACTGTGAATGTTGTACTTACCCTGTACTTACGTTTCAGCTTTACCTCTGTGTATTGTTGAAACAAATAATGTTTAAAGCGTTACCGACAACCTCGTGAAAGTGGTACAAGCGGTAAGTATAATGGCATGATGAATCGTCACAGTTAAAGCCCTAGACCACTTGTAAAATGCACCATTATTGTATCAAGTACGAAACCAACCTTTAAATCGTAGTCGCCAGTATTTTATATAAGATTTCAAGTCCGATATTTGATTAACATCCGCTATAATCAGCCGGTGTTCCATAAATAAATGAGTCAGCATTTGCTTCTCAGCAACAGGTAAAATGAAAATTTCATCACAAAGGACACACTGGCATTCAAAAGGTTCTTCATTTTTGAATATTATTGGTTTTTCACATTTCTGATGCAAAGTCAAGGGACCAAAGAACTGTTTCTCTTTTTCACACATACTGAGTTATTCTTTATTTTAAATACGAGGTTTTTGATATTTTCTCATTCTCAATATCTATAAATTCCGCAAAACCCAAATTTTTTTGTTGACAATTTGACATATGGTTTTGACAGTTGACTTCATGTTTTTTTTTAAGTTAATTTGCCCATTTCTGGGGCCGGCTAAGACCTTTAGGTCATGCTGCCACGTCTTCCGTAATAATAAATTCTTTTTCATATTAAAATTTTAAATTCATTTCTTCAGTTTCTTAACATATTGTCTTCCCCTTTTTAAAAGTCATTTCCTTCAATAAGACAAAGCTTATTTGAGTCCTTCAATACGTCTTTAGTTTTAATTTCTTGAAGTTTACGTATTATGTTTCTCCGTTAATTTGTTTTATAGTACGTCACATCCTTGAATTACGATTATATTCACACAAATTATAAAACTAAAATTCTGAACACCAAAATCATCTTCTTTCATGTTGGCGCCAAAACTTCTATGACAGTGCAAAAAGTATTTTTAATATTCTTTTTTTTTACCTCTATATTTTATACTAGTCTTATATTATGTAATAAACCCATATCTTAATATTTCATGTCTTTTTCTAGTTTCGTCTTCAAATTTCTTTCTTGTTCAGGCATCTGCCTCTTCTGTCGTGATAAAACTCTACAATAGTCTTTCAGTAGTATATTTTATTTACTAAATCACATTAACACACAACTAAGTAATATTTACACTTTAATTAATTTACAAATTATACATTTTTACATTGTATTATACATTTTTAGCTTAAAGATTGGAGGGAACCCTCGAAAAGCGCGCCTTCCCCCTCCGACCGTTCCCGCCAACCTCTCATGTTTTTTTTTAAGTAAATTTGTCCATTTCTGGGGCTGGTGAAAGCCGTTAAGCCATGCTACCATATCTTCCGTATTAATTCTTTGTTTCAGTCATTAGTCATTATTTACAAAGTCATGTCTGGGTTTTGAGTAAAGCGGTGGTTTTGTTACACAAGCTCGTCTATGAGATTTGGTGGCAGCGAGGAAATTCACGATACACTAATTTCTTCATGATGATTTCATTTGTGCACTTTCACTGAATAAAGTTAAACTAATTCCCACCTAAATTAAAAATTATGACCATCTTCATTCACGATGGCGCCAAAACTCTTATTTATTAGTTAATTTGCCTGTTTCTGGGGCCGGCTAAGGCAACTTTTAGGCTATGGTGCCATGTCTTCCGCATTAATTTAGTCTTACAAAGTCATGTCAGGGTCTTGAATAAAGCGGTGGCTTCGTTACTCAAGCTTATTTAGTGAGATTGGGCGGCAGGGAGGAAAGACACAATACACTAATTTCTTCATAAATGTTTCACTTATGCACTTGAACTAAACAAAATTTAATGAAATGCCATCAAGTTAACTTATTTTACTCATAATAATTTACACAAAGTTCAATAATTACAAAAAAACTACGACCGTCTTCTTTCGCTATGGCGCCAAAACTCTCATGTTTTTTTAACAATAGTCCGCATTCCAATATCGCGCATATCCGCAGCGCAATAGTCCGCCTAGATCGCTTGTATACATTTTGTATGGTGCAACGGCCACTGTGCCGGGGCGCATCGGCGCGGATTTTTTCGCGGCGGATTTCCGCGAGGCACCCCGGGCGCATACCCTTAATGTTATATTTTTCCGTTAATTCCTTTTATTGTATGTCATATCCTTGGATTTCCGATTATGCACTCACAAATTACAAAATTAGAATGCTGAATGCTAAAATCAACTTCTTTTACGATGGCCCTAAAACTTCCACGACTATGAAGATATTAATGTATGAATTATTTTATAAAACTTTTCTTTTCTTTCTATCTCATGTAGTAGTTTTATATTATGTAAACTCGTAGCTTAATATTGTATTTCTCTTGCTGGTTTCGTCTGCAATCTTCTTTCTTGTTCAAGCCTCTGCTTCTTCTGATGTGATAAAACACTACAATTGTCTCACACTAGTATAGGTATTTTATTTACTGAATCACATTTACACATCACTAAGTAATATTTACACATTTGTTATATTTGATATTTTCCACCGTCGGCGCTTGGTAAAACTTCCAAATATTCATATTTTTAAAGAAAGAAACACTTGTACTGTTTTACTTATCACTTATAATTTATTACTTTGTAATTAGTAGCCTACCGGTTTCGCTTATACAGCATCAGGGCTAAAACTTAAACTACTAAGTTAAGTTAGTTTTACTTAGTTTAAGTTTTAGCCCTGATGATGCTGTATAAGCGAAACCGGTAGGCTACTAATTACAAAGTAATAAATTATAAGTGATAAGTAAAACAGTACAAGTGTTTCTTTCTTTAAAAATAAACACATTTGTTAATTTACATATTATACATTTTTTCATTACACATTTTTATCTTGAAGATTGAATGAAACCTTTGAAAAGCGCGCCGTCCCTGTTTGACCGTTCCCGCCAAACTCCTGTTTTATTTTAATTTGTCCCTTTCTGGGACAGTCTGTCTACTTTAGTAATACTGTCACATCATATCATCATCAGCCCCGACAAATCATCTATTTAATGTAGCCAAGAATCATTTCGATCAGTCAGCTTTCTAATAAAAAAATCCACATTAAAATCGGTTCATTCGTTCAAAAGTTATTATGCCACAGGCAGACATACTGACAGACAGACAGACAAATGGACGGACGGATACACGCACGCACAATATACCTACATACTGTTCCACAGAGTCTATTGATTTCACGAACACAACTATTGTCTTGTCGCTATTTTTTATTTGATATTTTTAATTATGTAACAAATAATGGTACAATTTTAAACTGAATTAATTTAAAATCACAAAGATTTAACAAAATTACATTTTTAATTTTGATACTTTTAATACTTTAATAGGTAACTTTATTTTTGCACGGGCACACGCATGCAAACACACACACAACAGTTTTAAATTTCTGTTACGAAACATTGTTCTTATTTGCAAGGTTTATGTTTATAACACGGGTTGATTACAATTTACTTTTTTCTTTTGTAACTGTAAGAAAAAAATAAAATATTTTCAGGTTAAAATCATAAATTAAATAGGTGCTCATCGTTTTTTTTTTGGATTTTTATTTTCCGAGGAAGTTAATACTATACTTTTTATCGTGGTCACTTAAGGGGTTCCCGTGGGAGTGAGGTAAAAGTCAACTGTAAATTGGGCTAGCATGCCTTAACGGGTACTCTGATTTCGTTTATTATTTATTTTCATTTAAGTCATTAGTTTTGTAGTTTAGAAAGACTAAGAAACACTCGGTAAAAATAACCAAATGACTGGAAATCTGGAATGTACGTAAATATTTTAACGTACAGGTGATATCACATATACATATCTATATATCCTTACGCCAAGCCCCCTATAGAGTTCGCAGAGTATCATATCAAAACTGCCAGGTGAACGAAGTTCTCCGAATCGACTCAAAAATAATAGTTTCAATGTTCTTTCTTTCTTTAGGTATTGGCTACACGTTAGTATTTAGCCATTAGTCAAGTAGAAATTTGCATAAAATTTTATATCAATTTCAATTAATTTTAATTAGTCATCAGTCATAAGTCGTCAGGAAGTCATGTCAGGCTCTTGGGTAAAGCGGTAGCCTTTTTACACAAGCTCATGAATGAGATTTGGCGGCAACGAGGAAATACACGATACGCTAATTTCTTAATGATTATTTCATTTTTGCACTTTCACTGAACAAAATTGTACAAAATGCCACCAAAATTGACTAATTTCACTCAATATCAACACGAAATTCAATAATTATGAAAAAACTTCGGCCATCTTTTCTCTCGATGGCGCCAAAACTCTCACAATTAGTCACAATCTGAGTTTCAATGTTATAGATCATAACTAAATTACATTTTTTTTGAGTTCCTCAACTGATAGTTTGCGCATTGCATTCTACATTCACGCTTTAAAAAAATGAAGTAGAAAGGCAGGCATTTGCCGCAATGAATGAATTTGAAGCAATTTATTTGTATATCGAATCAGTTCAAAAACATTTAAAAAAAATGGAAAAAATAATATGGTGGACAGTTCGGCGCAACTTTCATATAAAAAAATAAAAAAATAAGTTTACTATGTTTTTTATTCGCACAAATCATATGACACTAGTGGCCTTATATCTGAATGCCTTTAGACTTACTTTCAAATTATACGGGTTATAATTTTTCAAGTAAACTTTATACAAATTCGGGTTTGCTAGGTATCTATGGAAGTCCTGCCTGGTCCTGCCTCTTATTACGTAGTATTTATATACTCTTTGATGGTGGATATGGTGGTGTACAAGGTAAGTTATGAGTTTTGGCGCCATCGAGAGAAAATATGGTCGAAGTTTTTTCATAATTATTGAATTTCGTGTTGATATTGAGTGAAATTAGTCAATTTTGGTGGCATTTTGTACAATTTTGTTCAGTGAAAGTGCACAAATGAAATAATCATGAAGAAATTAGCGTATCGTGTATTTCCTCGTTGCCGCCAAATCTCATTACATGAGCTTGAGTAAACAGGCCACCGCTTTACCCAAGAGCCTGACATGACTTCCTGACGACTTATGAATGATGACTAATTAAAATTAATTTAAATTGATATAAAATTTGATGCTAATTTCTACTTGATTAATGGCTAAATACTAATGTGAAGGCCAAAACCTAAAGAAAGAAAGAAAGAAAGAAAGAAGAAAGAAGGTAAGTTATTGTTACCCTTTTTTTTAAATTAGGTACTGCATAAGGCAATGACAGTAACTGACATGCTTACGTTTTATGTTATTGAATGTCAATCTGACCGATTTACTGACGTACAGTTGGGAGAAATGTACATCGTATATAAACATCAACAGCCAACTTACCGCTGACATGAGAGAGATCAACGTAATCTGGTGAAATGGTAGGTACTGGGTACAACTGCAGCTCCGTGATAAAACTTGAAATATTGCATGTTTTTAAGGATGTTTTAAAAATCGTAGGACAACACATATCTCTAGTACTTAGTCTACATTATACTGCTTCCTTTAATTCTAGTGTGTCTTATTGGGAAAAAATAATAAACAATAGTTCGGTATAAATTATTGATTTTATTCATATTTATAAGAAATGAAATATATTTTGTAAAAATAGTAGGAACATACATTCTGTTTTAACTAAATGCCACGTATTACTTATATAATAAGCTTACATAAATTAAGAAAGCCTTTTATACTTATTTAAACATTTAGAACCAATCTTAGCATTAATTATCATGTTCTTACGTTGCTGTCACTTTGGAATCTTGATGGGAGCCATCCAGTGATAGAGTTTTTAAGCAAGTCTACCGGTATATTGTATGAGGTAAAGCAGTGAGCGGTTAACCGGGTTAATAAATATCACTTAACCATCAGTTGCTATGTAAATACTTAATGTACCAATATTATATGCAAATTCTGTGTAATTTTGCTCTTTTAGTAGCATACCTAAGTAATAATGCTTTATTCGTCCTACACTTACCTATATAACTATTTACAATATCTAAAAATGCACAATATATTTTAGCTTAAAATTATTATTTTATCTAATAAAAGTAATATTTCTACAGTTTTCGTTGTCGACTCTTGGTATAATGACTTCTGTATGATTAATAAAAGTCACTTGCACATTACCATTTTGTTTAACACCTACAAGTGACTCAATTACAAAAGTGAAATAAATTATTCAAGTATTTAGACGAATCTTTAAGATTTATATTATACTAAGTATGTAAAAAATAGGCGTCAAAAAACTGAAACTCCAACGTTTTTGGTTTTTTTATAAAAACATGTTTATTTCAATTTTGACTTTCCTTTTTTGTTTGATAATTTAAGCGTAGCAAAACAAAAAAAAACAACTTCGATATGACTAATTAAGTCATCTAGGTACACAAAAATTAATAAGTACTTAAGTATTTTCCTCAATTTCCCACGGATCCATCATTAGATTAAGAATTGGTGCCAATGGTACCAGTACCACCTCAGAAGTCTTTCAAGTTAAAAAAAATGATTGAAACGGGTTCAAAAGAGACAGAGAATCGAACATTAAACCTTAAAAAGGTGTTTTTTTCGAAGTCGGTTAAAATGATATTTTCTCAAACTAAATTCAATTCAGCCTGGTGAAGGTTTGCAAACAAATTAAGATACATATTATCTCAATGAAACTCGAAGGTGGGGTACAGACCTAGCGAGTAAAAGTGAACTATTGATTTACTTTGTTTGCTACATTAGGCGCTGGGCGGCGACAGTACCGACCTAGCTGAGTCGCAAAAATGTAGCATTAGCAGACGATTCATCTATTAATTACTTTAATTAACTGGTGGGTTATTGCAGTATCAAAAAAAACACAGAAACAAAACCAGCAGACGTAAATTATGATTAAAATTTCAGCATTCATTGAACACCTTCGACTTACGAATTGACACCACATTAAATACGCTGGTGCTGATCAATGAACCTAGACGTAACGGTGAAGGCAAACATAGCTTCCCCGTTCGCTTTCAATTGCTTGGTCTGTACCCAGCATAACATGTCATGTAAGCATTCACTTAAGGATAGAATACGAGGATCGCGAGTCAACATTTTTTTTATAGTAATTGCAGGGTTAAGAAAAAATCTACAAAAAATTAAACTAACATAATGTTAATACTGATTTCTGATTCTAAAGCCATATTCACATTGCCTTTTTTATTACATTTATCAAAACGTTATGTTATTTTTTTCTTTTAAACAATAAAATAATTAATAATATCTTTTAGATTCCTATTTTAAAATTTCTTAAGACTTTATGATCGAAAATTAACTGTCAATAATAATACAATTCTATGGCCACATTTTATAGGTTTCAGCCTTAGCATTAACGTGTGGAGCCCTTATTTGCCGTATCTATGTTGGTAGTAATACGAAAAGCACATAATTTGAATTAATTAAAACACTTCGGTATGCACCATAAAATTATAATTTAGATTTTATATTTGGCTTTGTCTTAGGCCAAGTAATTAGTTAAATAAGTACTGTAGCCATTACACAAATCTTTGTTGATTAAATACCAGGTTACTATTTTATTTATTTACAGTGACCTTAACTAAATTATCAATATGACACAAAATGACGCCATGATTGGCGCGAAAGAATCTAACTATTAGTTTACACCTTCGTATCTATGTCTACATCATAGTTAAACTAAAATATTAAAACGTTAAGTTTTCCCAAATGAATCTTGATAGTTTTTATTTAAATAATTCAATATTTATTTTTATTTTATCACTTGCCCTGTGTTTGGGATAAATTCCTATAATTTTAAAGAAAGAAAAAAAAAGAAAATAAAATGTGAATTTCATCTGTAATGATGAACTCATTTGGCGGGTACTCAAAATTGTGTATCTATAGGACATAACTATCCGCGTTAACGGGTTAGAAAGGAATTAAAAATTTCGCCACGGGACTTGAATCCTCAGTAGCTCAATTGGTTAGAGCATTCGTCGGCTTGAGACGAAAGGTTACAGGTTCAAATCCTGTCTGGGGCGAATTTTTTTCTTTCTTTAAAATTTATAGAATTCAATATTTGATATGGGTTTAAAATAAAAAGTATTTAGTAGATGTTAAGTGTAATAAGAGTTTAGGAACCTCTGGTTTATATACTACATTGAAACAGACATAATATGCAGAAATAAGTGTAAATAAATGTCTTGTTCGGTATATAAATATACCATATACCATATATATTATACGTGGTATATAATACCACGTATAGTATTTTAATATTTTAGTTCACAAATTGTTTGGCTAGTTGTTTTGCCAATTAAAGGGCGCGACAGAAATGCGAGCTTTTTACTTGTGTGTCACTTTAATAGGCGTCCCTACCTACTAAATTGTAACTCAAATTGGAAATTTTTTAAAATTTCTTGATTTCTCAAAATCTTTAGTTGAAATTTTTTTGAAAAAAATCCGTTTTGAACGCGTTCGTTTTTATTTACACATGATTTTCAAAAGTCTATATTCGACTAATGTCGCACTTAGAGACGTCAATTAACTATATAACACTAGCCGACCCGGCGAACTTCATAAAGCTTTATTAACAGCTACTAACAGTTGGTTGGACTAAAGTATTATTTTTGCGATATTTCTTTCTCGGTTTTTTTTTTTAATAAAACATTTGAGAATTATCAACACAACAAAAAATTATCAGCAAAATTGATTCATTCGAGTGTTAATCGTGATACGATGACCACGGCAAATGGAGATTCATTTAAAAAATATATAATATACAATAATGTATCACAATTTTGTATGAAAAAAAATATTAAAAGATAATTGTCGTCTCTGAATGCGATCGTAAAAGATGTGTGTTAAGGGCCTTAGATTTTATCGCGGCACAAAGTCGACGCAAGTAAGCTAGTCTGTATGTGCAGCCTCACTGACTCGGCAAACTTTTTTTTTATGTTATAGGAAGGCAAACAAGCAGACGGATTTGCTGATAGTAAGAAATTAACGCCGCCTAGAGACACCAAAGATGGTAATGGTTCGCTGCCAACCTGAGGTTAGTATGTTAAGCCTCGAGCAAAAGTAAGTTTACCGGCTACCTTACCCTCCGAACCGGAACACGTCATGACGTTATGGCGGCAGGAATAGGTAAGGCGGTAGTACCAATCCGGGCGAGTCGCTGCGAAACTCTACCACCTAGATGTCACGGTGTTAGTGATGATAAGCCTATGCTCGCCTTTTACGAGCTGCCTGGCAAGAAAGGCAGATGGTCTATTCTGCAAAGGAGCCCGGGCCAACACGGGGAAAATTTAAACACACCGACAGCAGCGTTACCGACTGGGTCTAGTTGTAATTTCAAATAACTTTAGAACCTATTTAAATATACAAACAAAATTTCAACTAAATTGGTAGAGCCGTGTAGGAGTAGTTTGTTTACAAACACACGTACAGAAAATAACTTTCATTTCGCTTGGTCATCATAAGAACAGCTTGACTAATTCCGCAATTTTTAAAAGTTCTTGTCAAGTTACAAAGAAGGCGCCAATGAAGCATAATTACTAGGAGAATAGGAAATACAATACTTTAATATTTTCCATACATACTGTTAATAGATAATAGTGTTAGGTGATATGAAGTTAGATGAATCAATTGGTAATGTACCTACATAATTAAGCGTACATACTGTAATATAAACATATAATATAGTGATATAATGTACCACCATAAAAGACGTATTATTGGAGCATAATAAAGCCACAGATGAACATATCAATATTAAAACACTGCTTTATTACGCCACAGGCTCTCTCGTAAACTGATATAGTCTTATCAATGGTGTTCTAGAGTTTGATACAAGTTATATTTTAACAATTGGCATTTGTATCGACATATAAAATGTTGTAAGGCACCGAGCTTCCTTTGTTAGACGCTGTTACCAGCACTGCATACTTTTTTCCCGCCTTCAAACCGAGAACTTTTTGGATGATGACTCTTGTGCTGTAATAACAAAACACTATAATGAATCGTACACTGGCTAGTCTATTCCTGTCATGAAAACGTTGGTGTTCGAGTTGCTGTGTTCCAGTTCGAAATGTAGGAAAATCAATAAAGGAAAAGAGGCTTTTAAAGTTGGGTTCGAAATATCTGCTTTGATTAAACTTATACCGTGATTTTATAAACATAGACTAAAAATCCGTCTAGTTTAAAGCTTTACAACATTGAAGCACAATGTTATAAAGGCTAAGAATATATAAGACTATAGACAATATATCACTGCTTCGGGGCAACAAAGTCTATTTGGGGCACAGTTTTACTTTTTTACAATTATTTTTAAAGATTTCAAATCGAAGTTCAAGCAAATTTAATAAATACTCAAATGTTACCATGACATTAAACCTACCATAAAAAAACTCAGTAACCAGAAAGCGAATAAAAAAAACTTTTAAGTCTGTTCTTTAAAATTAGAGAATGGTTTAAGATGACTTTGTTGCACCGAAGCAGCGATATGTCAACTTAAACCTCGGAGTACTTGATTATTATTAATAAGAAGGTAATGGTCATTGAATTATTACGTAAGCTTAAATTTCAGTGGTTTTTAAACCGGCCTCTTCCCCTTTGTCAGCCAAACCTAGCAACACCCTACTTCCCTACGACGCTTACGTAAAACATTGGAGTATTGGGAATCAAAAAATATATTTTTTTATGTAAAAAAAAATATTTCTATCTGTATATATATATTCTCATTCATGTCACTGAAAACAAATTATTTAAATAAACTCGTCAAACCTACTCTTAAACTATTAAAAATGATTTTAAAAGTGAAAATCGGAAAAAATCTCGACCCTTAAAATAAGTAAATGCGAAGGTTAGCTACACATTTTTCATCTTTCCTAATTTTAAAGAATTTAGAAATAGCCGCCGCAGGAACAGGCTCTAGTGAGACCTAAGTAAATATCTGTTATTTTTAATTAACTTAATTATAGTTTGCGACATTAATATTGCAAATTTAAATTTAAAATACTTTATGGGTTGGTAGAAGGCGGCTACCCTTCAGCCAGACCTCGAATTATTATTCAGGTCTGCTTCGAGGGCAATTACATTTTCATTACGTCTCAAGAAAATGTTCACCAGCTCTCTGAATATTATATTAATAATGTACAAAAGTGACATTTACTTTTGAAAGACAAGCAAAAGCTTGGTTAAATGGCAAAAAGTATTAAATTTTGTAATCGTAGAAACCTATTCATGTTATAAAACAGCTAATATTATTCTGTGGTCTAGCGGTTCAGGTGTTGGACTGCATGAGGTCCCGGGTTAGAATCCCGGGTTGGGCAACAAACAGAAAAGTTGGTTTTTCCAATTTTCTAATAAAAAAAAAACATGTTGTTCGGGATTGGATATGTGCCCGGTTGACGATAGGCTTGCCACCTATCACATTGTGGGACTTAGTGTCTTCGGCTAGTCGTGTGTGCCCTGATTGTGCCTCTGCCTAGGTCTTTTGGGGATATGGGCGCGAAGATACTTTAATATTATGTGTGGACTTACGGAGGCCTTTGCAAGTGGCTGATGCATTGTGTCTTCGTGAAGGACTTCTTTGACAGTGGACATATGTAGCCCTCACTCACACTAATCTCCCTGGATAGAATGCAATATCTGAAAAAAGTTTTTTTTTTTAATTTTATTAAAACCAAAATTATATGGACTTATTACACAAAGTACTCAAAGTAAGCAAATTTTATTATGCTTGTGATATTACTGATATATTTGGGTTGAGATATTTACAGATGTAATGTAAAATTTCGTTGCGATTCGCCCGGATTGGTACCACCGCCTTACGTTTTCCTGCTTGCCGTTGACGTGTTTTAGTTCGGCGGGTAAGGTAGCCGGTAAACTTACTTTTGCTCGAGACCTAACATCCCGGCTTTCGGTTGGCAACCATTACCACTTTTAGTGTCTCCAGGCTATGTGAATTACTTACCATCAGGAAATCCGCCTGCTTGTTTACTTTCCAATGTCACAAAAATAAAATATAATTACACATAGACCCAGATATACAGACAGACATTAAGATAAAAAAAAACATTTTTTTTTTAATATCACTGATATTTTGTTTAATCATTCGAAATTATAAATAAATGGTTTCATCTAGATACTAGTTGTTGGCCGTGGTCTCGCCCTCGTTTTAAAGTTATTTTGCTCACCAGAGGGTGCCACTTGACATGATAAATAATTTATATATATATATAATAATAAAGTACATTTACATAATATTATTATATTAGAAGTTTGACACAATGACTTTACTGTTATGTTATTTGATTTTTTTTTATCTTTTTGGAATGGATTCTAAGAGAATTATAGATTTCCTGATGATTAGCAATACGTGCCGCCTACAGATATAAAAAATGTGATGTGTAAGTTTCTTTGCCATCCTGTCCCGTAGATCGTGATAGAAATCTCGCCACGACCACCATTCATTTTTGTAGGCGTCGCATATTTCTTTCCACCAGAAGACCCGACTCCTTGATTGCCGTCTTATGCCATAAACTTACCGTATGACATCAGTAGCATTATGTGTAGCGGGTAGAAAAGCAATGTCGACGGACTTGCAGGACCGTCGCGGCCTCAGCTCTCGGACAGTGCCTCCATCTTCTGCCAGTTCTGGTGTACTGATACCCCATCTTGTGGTTGATGCTGTTAACTGCGAAGAGCAGGCTCATTATGTATCATTACGTTACATATTACTGTGTATAGGAAAATAGTATAGACTGCCAAATCTCACAATCTTGGTGGACCTGCTTGGCTCCCACTACATTAATTACTCTTTGTATACAATGATCCGAGTCTCTTGACATCACCCTCGAATAACACCCGAGCAATTTTATCGTGGAATGTCAAACCTAGGCCTCCCTGGAACAAATGAGACTAACCTAGACTTACATCCATTCACATTCGCATTGTATATCTACTTTGTCAATCTTTCATCTGTCATTCTTTCCACATGAACTGACGTACTGACATAACTAAATCTCGCTTCCATACAACAACGTAGAGATAGGCACAGAATTATGGTTATGCAAGTACCACCTTGACTCAAAACCTCCCTTGGAAATATCTTACCCAGCGCTCCATTCACACTACACTATACCCTGCATACACTCTTTCTACATCCAAGTTGTACCATAAATCTATATATATAAAAATCAATTGCTGTTCGTTAGTCTCGCTAAAACTCGAAAACGGCTGAATGGATTTGGCTAATTTTGGTTTTTAATTATTTATTCAAGTCCAGGAAAGGTTTAAAATATAATACAAAGGGAAACACTGCGAGAAAACTAGGAAAAACAAAATTTTCATTTTTCTCATACAAACTGAACGGGTGGAACGAAGTTCGTCGGGACAGCTAGTTTCTGATAAAAAACAAGTAATACATTACATAATTAAACAATATATACAATTAAATTGAACTTTGATATTTATTGGTATTTCAAAGTAAAGTTACTTCTAAAATAATGTTTTGTGCTAAGTTACTTTATAAGTATGAACGATATTTACGTAACATTTGCTTTTACAGTATTAAGATTTAAAAGTCGGTAATATGTGTATGATTATTTGTTATAAACTTACTTCTAATGTAACTGCTCCATCAGTTACCCACTTCTTTGGTACCACTCGTACGACGTATCTTATTTTTGATTCTTCAGAGCTTGAGTCAAACTGAACAGAACCCTCGTCGCTAGTTTCTTGCATTGAAGTCGCAGTTGTAGGCCCCGGTACAAAAACTTTTACGTAAGTTTCTGAGAGGAAACAGATAGTAAGTACACTTGAATTTTAAGTTCATCGAGAGAAAAAGTGGTACCAACTTACCTCTCGACTGTCAACAAGCCTTAACAAGGTTGATGATGTGTACAATTTAAGTAAAAATACTCAACATGGGGATGCGTTTTTTGTAATTTTGTGCAGTTAAAGTGTGCAAATTAAGTTTATGAAGCAATTGGTGAATCGTTTATTTCCTCGTTATCTTACTAAATAAGCTTGAATAAGAAGGTTGCCTCTTTACCCAAGACCTTTACATGACTTTCTATGGCGACTTATGAACTTTGAATGAGTTAAGCCCGAATTTTGTGCATCGGGTTTAACTTGAATTTAACTAATGGCAAATGCTAACGCGATGGGTTTTGGCGCCACCGAGAGACAATATGGTCGAAGTTTTTTCATAATTATTGAATTTCTTGTTCATATTGAGTGAAATTAGTAAATTTTGGTGGCATTTTGTACAATTTTGTTCAGTAAAAGTGCATAAATGAATTAATCACGAAAAATTAGCGTATCGTGTATTTCCTTGTTGCCGCCAAATCTCACTACATAAGCTTGAGTAATGAAGTCACCGTTTTACCCAAGATCCTGACATGACTTATTGACGACTTATGACGTATGACAAATTATAATTGAATCCAGATTTTGGTAAATTTGAAGAAAATTTCTACTTGACAAGTGGCAAGATACTAACGTGAGTGCCTAAACCTAAAGACAGAAAAAAAGAATACTAACGCAATGCTTATGACTATCATTTATTACAGGCTTCGGTGGCAAAACAGCAGACAAATTTCGTTTGGCAAGTAGCCAGCTACCTACATATTAAAGGTGCTATTGGTGTGTAGTCCATAGTGACTGGGAAACACCTTTGGGGTAGCTAACGTTAACAAAGCTAACCTAATTTCCAAATGGGAACAAAACTGCTAAACAGCAGTAAAAGTTTAGTAGCTAGCAGATTTTCGCGTTTTTTTTGCTATATTCGTATATATGAATATTCATTCATACTCACCTACATCCTTGAGGGTGTATATTTTTTTATTCTTCGCGGATACTTCAATATCAACTGCGCCACCACAGGTAGTCATAGCAAGCCAAAGGCCAGATCCAGTGTGTTTTAGACTCTAAAATAAATATTGCAAGTAATTAATGGATTGCAAGTTTAATAAGTAGACTGCTACTGCTGGCAGGAAATATATGCCTCCTAAAGGCACCAAAGACTAGAATCCTAAGTCAAGTGTGAGTATGAGCCCAGGACCTGTTGCGACTCATCCGACTTTATCATTGATATCACGCAGTGCTTACTTTTTCTTCCAGCCTTAACTGCAGGTTTGCGAAATGCAATTGACATCTTGGTGCCTATTAAAAGGCAACGTATATTCTTAAGTAGGTAATTCAGTAGCTTATCGGTACTTTGCCAAGCTGGAAAAATACTGGAATACGCATCCCACGAAGTAACTGAACTCCCCCAAAACGACAATGGATAGCACTGATATTATGTCGTCTATCCGGAAGATCCGGATAATAAATTCAATCGATATTAGTCAGGACTGTACCATCTAATCTGAATGGCTAGCAAATCTAAATAAAGCACTACAATATTTGATGAGTGTGATGGAATTGTTGCATCTTTGGTTCAGAAATGTTAAGGAAGGTATTTTAACACCATGTACAATAACTAAGTTACTATTTAGACTAATTTATGTACCTTGAAATAAAATACAGCTTTTCCTTTCAAGTTGACTTTTAGCGGTGTATTTTCTCGCAGTCTCTTGGCAGTCGAAGTTCTGGGACGTACGCTGCCAGTTGCGAGGAGTGTGCCAGATTGCCGGTCCCGAGCCACCCCAAAAACGCTTACGAAATATGTCTAGAAAAAAAGGTAAATGAAGAAAACGAAGTTACCTAATGAAGTTCGAATTTTTTCGAATGGTAAATCCAGTATTAAAATAAGTTTTTTTGTGAAACCATATTCCTAAATTTTAAATAATTGGTCTGTGTAGAATCTGTCTGTACCAAAAGGTTATGTTTCTTTTTTACTTATCTCTCTTTGTCATATCTTACCGTGCTTGGATCCAGATTTTCAATAGAGTGATGAGTTCGTTCTCCAACACAAGTCACAAGTGGATCCACGTCAGTCACTGGTGTACTGCGACCTAGAAAACAATAACCATATAAGTAACTTGCTGACCTGGCAAACTTTTTTTCACTTAGCATTCAACAACCTCTGCCTACTCTAAAGACCATGAAAAAATATTGGTACATATATGTAAGATGACCTGTAGGGTTACTCTCGAAGCTCGATTCATGCATTATTGGAAATTGGAATCGAATATGTCATTTTAGGTACTTTTGAACACAAACTGGCGAATTATTACCATTTAGTTAATAGTAAATAGTAAATTATTTTATCCTATTCGTTGAATTTATTTATAACTAAATGTTAATAATCCTCTAATTCTTTGTTCACAAGTACCTAAAGTGACATATACGATTCCAATTTCCAATTCGCATGATATCGAGATTTCAGAGTAACCCTACTGTACGTTCAAAATGTTCTACATTGCGGATTCCAAAGTAACTTTATAATGAGTGCGAATTTCCTGCGCGAACCTCATGAGATATCAGGATTAAAACTATCCGATCATACACAGTAGGTAAGATTCATTAATAACGGCCTCATTTTTTTATAAATGTTATACATACTTACTATTTATCATTGCATAATTAAGATTAGATTTTTTTTTCAATTAATGATTCTGAAATGGATACCCACATACATTTTCTCAACATCCTAATAGCAGTTTCATCATTAATATGAATGCCAACATAAGCAAAAAAATATGCTTTTTTAAGTAGGTATAACTCAAAAACAAATCGGATCTCGATAAAATAATTTGGAATTTGGAAACACACAAAAAAACAGTCGAATTGAAAATCTCCTCCTTGCTTAGAGTCGGTTAGAAAGACATAACGTTACTTCAGCCTCCGTAACGGAGAAATGTTATAGTATATTTTTATAGTATATAGTATTTAGTATTTATCTAGTACATAGTTCATTTTAAGTGAAGTTAAGAGGCTGGGGTAGACGTAGGCTACTTTTTACCCCCAAATCTACACAGATTTTTAAGACAAAATCAAATAATTGTCATATCAATAACACATATGATAAGACAGTCAAACAGTTGTCTCTAAAACCGTAGTATCTAGTTATAATTCAAGAGCATAAATGATTTTTGAAGTCCTTAATAGCTTTCGATACAAAACAGGTTTCTTTAAAGAAGAGGAGGCATACGAGCAAGTAGGTCACCTGATAGAATGTGATTGCCTCCGTACATGGATATCCGCAACACCAGGAATATAACAGATGCGCTGCCGACCTTTAAGGAATAAATGAGTACGCTCTTTTCTTGAAGGTTCCTAAGTCATAATCTTTTTGGAATACCGCCCTCGGTAACTGATTCCACAAAGGTGCTATGCGGGGTAAGAAACGTCTTTGGAATCGCACAGTTGTAGATCGCCATGCATCAAGATGATGGGCATGATAACTTAAGCTCGTGATATAGGTTTCGTGAAATCGAAAACTATTCATAAAAAAACTCCTTCTCATTAAAGAAACATGAAGAAATTCCTGGGACTGTGGACCAAAAGGAATCGTTCTACAATTAAGTAAACATTAATTAAAAATTACTCACCATACTTCTTTCTTCTATAGACATTTTTGAAATTCCCTTCGAAAATGTCATAGCTGTCAACACCAACTTTATATTCATCCGTCTGAAAAGCCGAGTCGTTTGAAGAATCCTTTTGAGCGCTGGTCCTTTCAGTCTCGTTGGAATTATCCTCATCTGAGTTAAATCGAGTCGATTTATTTTCTGAACGACCCAATCTGGCATCAAGTTGCGCAGCACAAAGCGTTGTATAGTTCTTCTTATGAGAGGCGACAACGCAATATGTTGTTTCTTGAGGATCTATTGGACTTGAAAAAATATTGTTGTTAAAATTTAAGTAAATAAAATAATTTACTGACGTAAGATTCATAGCGCAACCGCATAAATGCCTGCCCTCTTTAGGTATTGACTGATTGATTTATTAAAATATGGCGTTTCATTTATACAAGCACATTAAAGTCACAGGTCAATTTCGATCTATGATTAAAATACACGTAACCTTTCCTGCACTCGGGTAAAAAAGTACCACATTCATTTTTCTGATATTTTAATATAATAAAGAACATAACTTAAAAGTCAGTTTTTTTCCTACTTTTTGAAATTTATTACTACATGTAAGACAATTTTCTTATGAACACATTAATTTAAAAATAATATAGATAAATGTTCACCAAGATGTGCGTTCGTATAAAAATTAAATAGATGACATGGCGATGTCCTAAGTAGATGAAAGATTTCGAAAAATTCTATTCAATTACATTAATGGTAAGATGAGTGCAGCGTTTATAGAACCTCACCACATAACACTG
>NJDC01006653.1:60261-85336 GCA_002245475.1 Calephelis virginiensis | reverse complement strand
AAAAAAATCTAAAAATTAAAAAATGTTGACATAAACTAAACCTATTTTAAGTTATCGTTATCTTCTTTCAACGAAAGAAAAGAATATATCTATTAAATAAATTAAATCTATGTATTGATTGAATTAATTTTGTGAATAAAAGTCATACAAGTTTTTATGTCCTGACTGATTGATATGTCTACATATTACTATTTCATTGGGAAAAGATAGCGTTAAATAAACTAAAATAAGATCACAATACATACCTAAAGTAAAATATCCTATTAAAATATCGTATTTAGATTTAGTAAATTTGGTATTTATGGTTGTTACAGATTATTTTTCTCTGTGGTCCAGCGGTCCGGGTGTTGGACTTGACTGCATGAGGTCCCGGGTTCGATTCCCGGGTCGGCAAACAAAAAGAAAATTGGGTTTTTCCAATTTTGTAATAATAAAATGTTGGTCGGGATGGGAAATGTGCCCGGTTGACGATAAGCTTGCCACCTATCACACTGTGCGACTTAGTGTCTTCGGCTAGTCGTGGGTGCCTTGGTTGTACCTCTGCCTACCTCTTCGGGGATATGGGCGTGAAGATACTTATAATATCAAAAAAGTTAGTTTGCCAACCTGTACCTTATTTTTACTAATGTTAATAAAATTTGGTATAAATTGTTAGAGTTAGTCCTCATTTTACGTGATTAAAAAAAATCATCAGCTTAAATATTTTTATTGTATATTGCTTTCCCTAAGAATATATGCCATATATGCCAGAATTTCATTTGCCCGAATTTTTATTTGCCCGAATGTTTTGTTGACCATAATATTATACTTGTGACATAGTCTTCTTTGCCTTAAAATTAGTTTCCATAATGATACGAATGTCATATGTATTGTTATCCATTTTATTAATTGCAATAATATTATTAAACAGAATATTTAAATGCCTTACAAAAATTGTATTTGTATTATGTAAGTAAAATGTAAATTCTAATAAATATATATCAGAACGATTATGTATTTCTTATAAATATATTACAGTGTGATTGTATGTATATTACAGTTGTTATTGTATTTCTAATACCTTTTTATCTAACCCCTCTTTATACGACCAAAGTCACTTTCGTTCAAATTTAACTTAATGCCTTTGCCTTTTCTAAAAAGCGATTAGCTTTCTGGCTCTTCCCGGCCGCTGCCGCGGCACGCTCGCTTCACTCGCTCAGCTTGTGCGTTGTCTTTCATGTTCTAACCTAACCTAACCAAACCAAACTGTACCAAAACGTATTGATCATTTAGTATAAAACGAATTTATGTTCTTTTTCAAGAAGTTATTTTTATGGTAAATGATGTTATGGGTTGTGATAATACGTCTTACAATCATGCTAGCAAATGATATTATTGAAATTGACTATAAAGGAAACAAAGTTTCTAACGTGACTAACATAGTAAACAATGAGTATGACATATGGATTCATGAGAAACAGTATTATGTCTGTTGACCATTACAGCAGATGAAATTATGGAAAATGAAATTCTGGCAAGTGGGTGTAACCGAAATATCTTATAGGCATTTCGCAGATTACAAAAAAATATCAATTTTGTGTATGACAAATGCTGACTCATGACTGCAATCCATTTTAAAACCAACTAAAAATTTCACTTATATCTCAATAATAAACAAAATTGTCACGAGCTAATTTATAAAGCTCGGTCAAGCTTGTGATTCCCACTTACAAATCAATCAACACCATTCCAAATGAAACCTAATAATCAATGTATTAAGTTATTATATCGTTCATCAGTTTTCACGCCCCGTTTCGCATATTTTAAGCTGTAATATTTTAAACCTAATATCATCGTAATAAGGTTTCAAATAGCTTGCAGATGATCCACGGATGCAAAAAGTTGAAGGAATGAAGCTTGCCTCAGCTGACTCTTTATTCTATTTATCAAGTGCAAATCCAGCAGCTTCTCCACAAATAGTGTGGATCTCTTAGATTGGCAATTTGAAATACAAATATGTAGACTCGTACGTTGCAAATTATTTTTATTGCATCTAACATCTTTTATTAGATCAGTGACGTTGTTTTTTTTATTATTAAAATAAAATAGAATGTGAACTATTAGAGAAAGAAGAGAATTTAAATTACGGGTAATTTGAGGTTGAGAAGTGGGAACGTGTGGGTTTGAGGTCGGGCTTCTGCAAAACTACATACGAGTCCTATGAAAATATGTAGGTATTAAAAGATATACAACTTACATTTACTATATGTGAAATTCCCAGAACAAAAATAAAATCTCCCTTGAAATTTGGTAAAAACTTCCTGTTTTATGTTCCAAGCACACTGTAGTTTTATGGATATGAAATAGTTAGGTATTTTTAATTTTAATTTGATTTAATATCAATAGTTAGGCTACAATTTTAAATCGAAAATGTTTTTCAAAAAAAAACATAAGCTTTTTGTTCGTTGGAGTACCTTTTGATGGTGTAAAAAAGATAAACATTTAAAGTAAATATTCTCAAGAAATGCAAAATAGTTTTGTTGTAAATAAAGATTAACCGTTTACCCTTAAGATCTACCCCTTCCATTCCCCGGCCTCAGGTCGACTGCAATTTATTTTCCCTTCATGTTTTGTTATATATTCTCTTTCAGGTTCAATGGGTTTCATCCTACATTTTTTTTGGTTTTAATTATTACTATCACTACTGGTCGATGTCGGACTCGAGTTGTATTTTCTGAGAAAATTTACCACAGTGATGTTTATTTTTACACCATCGAAAGGTCTACCTAGTTTTTTTAATAAAGTAGCATGAGTCACGAGAATTTTTGATTGAAAATTGCATCCATACCCACGATACTAAGTCAAAATAAAGTAAAAAAATATAAATACTTCAAATCTAGCAAAGTCTTATAACGCGGACTAAAAAGGAGTAGGAACAAAAACTGAATATATGTGTGTTATACCCTATATATGTATACGTACATGTTACCAACACGAAGAAGAAAAATAAAGTATCTTCACGCCCATATCCCCGAAGAGATAAGCAGAGGTACAACCAAGGCACATGTGATAGGTGGCAAGCCTATCGACAACCGGGCACAATTCCAATCTCGACCAACATTTTTTTTAGTAGGAAATTGGAAAAATCCAATTTTCTTTTTGTTGGCCGACCCGGGATTCGAACCCGGGACCTCATGCAGTCAAGTCCGGACCCGGACCGCTAGACCACAGACGCGATAGAGAAGAAGAAAAATATGTTTTAAAATTGATCACTTTGTGACAATTTTAAGGTTTCTGTTTCATTTGTATTTCATTTTTTTTTTTTACTTTACTTGTTCACTGGAATCTTACTTTTTATAAAACATTTTATATCAATTTATATCTATTTTTATTTTTTTGTTATCTAAATTCGATACCTTATTCATTTTTTCTTGTATTTTTTTAGTAACACCAACGTTGACGGTTTTACGATTGACGTTTTTAACGTTATAAACTTGTAGTTGATTGGTATATATCACTTCATAGTATAAAACAAAGTCGCTTCCTCTGTCCCTATGTCCCTTTGTATGCTTAAATCTTCAAAACCACGCAACGGATTTTGATGCCCTTTTTTAAATAGATAAAGTGATTGAAGAGGAAGGTTTATATGTATATATCATAACCGTGCGAAGCCGGGGCGGGCCGCTAGAGTAATATAAAATGTAGTTGTTGTAAAGTATGCTCATTGCAGTTACAAAAACGTATATTGTACCACATATAAAAAGCGTCAAAAAGGAATTCCTTGTACAAAAACAAATTCCATAAGAAAGTTGCAGTTGAAACTATGTAAGGTTAATTTAATTCAGACTAGTTTTGCAAGTACATGGAGCGAAGAAAATCAGGACCTTTTCGAACAGAGGCCACTATACTCTGGAATGTAGAAGTGGAGGCAGTATTGATCCATGATCTTATACAATTAAAACGGTCGGAATGTGTGTATTTTCTTTGTATGGAAGACATTGTTGCATGCAATTTTAAATAAACGCAGATGTTATATTAATTTGACAAAATTGCACGACTGACTGATTGGACTCTTGTGTACAAACTTAGTCATTAATAACTAACATTACTAATTAGTAAAAAAGCTCCGAAATTGAGGTCGTAAATATTTTACACTACCTAATATACAAACAAATATCTCTTTGTTGAAATTATTTATGTATGTTTATTTACTTTATGTGATAGACAGCGAATATGTACATGGCTGTCCTGGTGGCGTGGCGTATAAACACCTTAGAAGTTATGGGTCACTGTCCTGAGCAATTAAATGAAATCCAAATTATTTTAAAAGAAAAACAGTAACTTCACGCCCATATCCCCGAAGGAATAGGCAGTGGCACAACCAGGACACCCACGACTAGCCGAAGACACTAAGTCCCACAATGTGATGGGAAGCCTATCGCCAACCGGGCACATGTCTAATCCCGAGCAACATTTTTTATCAGAAAATTGGAAGAACCAAATTTTTTTTTGTTGCCTGACCCGGGATTCGAACCCTTGACCTCAGGCAGTCAAGTCCAACAACTGAACCGCTATACCACAGGGGCGATAGACCACTTTCAAAGATATACTTTACACATTCACAAAAGTTCTCCGTGTTGGTCCGGGCTCCTTTGCAGAATAGACCATCTGCCTTTCTTGCATAGGCTTATCATCACTAGCACCGTGACATCTGACTAGGTGGTAGAGTTTCGCAGCGACTCACCCGGATTGGTACCACCGCCTTACTTATCCCTGCCGCCATAACGTCATGACGTGTTCCGGTTCTGAGGGTAAGGTAGCCGGTAAACTTACTTTTGCTCGAGGCCTAACATCCGGACCTCAGGTTGGCAACGCACCATTACCATCTTTGGTGTCTCTAGGCGGGGTGAATTTGTTACCATCAGAAAATCCGTCTGCTTGTTTGCCTTCCTATAACAAAACATAAAAAAAAAGACATACTTATTGTCATTCAAAGCGGTCTCTGCCAGATAACGTTTTCATTTGAGGAACATACAAGCTTCATACCTGCAATTCGGATGCTATAAGATTTTATAAAATCTTTGTGATACAATTTATTTATAAACACTTGTACTTTCCACAATTTATTTTATTTTTTTATTTTTATAGTTTAGCCAACCGGTATCAATTGTATCAGGAATGGAATTCCACCAAGCACCGACGATAAGAAGTATAGAAATCTATGTGATATTTACAAATAATTATATAATTTAAGCGCAACAAAACTGCAAAAAACCAATATCGCCTATGTGGTTAGCGATCCAAGCCCGAAATTGATTTCTCGAGGTCTCGGTTTCGAACTCCGAGTCGAGCAACAAAAAAAAAATAGAAAGTGTGTATTTTAAATTTTCTGACAAAACTAACTTTTCCTGGGATTTAATATGTGCCCGGTTGGCGATAGGCATGTCGCCTACTATCATATTGAAGTACTTGGTGGCTTCGGCTAGTCGTGAGTGCCTGTGCCTACCTCTTTGGGGCATACATATTTGTACATACATTTTCATGTAATTTGCCGACATCGTGTGAAATATGTAGATTCTTGCACCGACTAAGGAAGGAATAGCGTGGTGTAGATAGATAAGAATGGAAATTATACGACATGCATGAGGCCTTTCTTAATGTTAAGAGACTACTAATGCCTTTGGACACCATAGATATTGTAGCTCCGTCACTGTTCTGTGGCCAGAATGTTAGGACTAATATAAAAAAACACGAGAATGCCAAACACTGTCATTGAGATGACAGGAATAGGTAAGGCGATGGATCACTACCACTACAAATACACTTTTGAGCTGCCCGACCTGGTAATCGAAATCGAGACCAAACGATATTAATGCCAACCCCGGCATAATAAATTTTAATGTCGTTTTGATAAGAACGCCATCTTCATTTCTCAAGATCAACAACTTTGTTTCCAACCTTTTTAGAGCGCCATCTGTGATCTTTTATCGTTATCATCAATATATTTGTTTGTGTGTGTCAAATGTAAGGTAGTGTGGGTAATGTTTTTTTTGTTGATTTAATGTAAGTCTTTATAAGCATTATTATTGAAAAATATTAACGTTCTGCACATCTCCTACACATAAACTACAAGTATGCCAAATCCGTGCAATTTTCGTAAAAAAGGGTCCAAAGCTTTGGCATCACGTATATAGATTTTGACAAGATTATTCGCCTCTGGGGTCTAGCGGTCAAGGTATTGGATTTTACTTCATGAGGTCCCGGGTTCGATTCAAAGGTCGTGCAACAAAAGTACAATGTCGTTTTCCCGTTTTTAAATAAAAAAAGATTGACAAAGCAGATATACAATGCGAATGTGGATGGATGTAGGTACCCGGGGTGACCAAGGCTGACATTTCACGATCAGATCAATCGGATATTATCCGAGGGTGGTGTCAAGAGTCTCCGAAACCGGCGTGTTTGTATGAAAAGGGTTATGGATGTGGAGGAAGCAAGACAGGTTTGTCAGGATCGTGAGGTCTGGCATTCAATACTCTCTGTCTACCCCGTAAGGGCCTTGGCGTGAAGATATGTATGTATGTATGTATGTAAATAAAAAAATGTGGTTCGGGATTATCACATTGTTGGACTTAGTGTCTTCGGCTAGTCGTGGGTGCCGTGGTTGTACCTCTGCCTACCTTTTCGGGGATATGGGCATGAAGACACTTTTTTTAAGATTGTTTTTGTCATTCCAGTAAATCTTCAAGTGGCAACATATCGTAATCGGTTGTGGGGTTAGATCAGTTCGTGTTATTTGTCCAGAGATATTTATTTGTAAGTTTGCAAGTGACAAGGGGACTACAAGTACTTAAGCAATTATAAACCATACAGGGGCATAGAACAAAATGTCTGCCGTCGGTCGCGAACCGCAGAAAGCTGGCTTGGTGTCAAGCAAGCGTTAGATTTTCAAACTTAGGACAGTATCATATGGAACACATTTTTTTTAAGTTGTAAAAAAAAAGAGGACTCGCCATGGCTCTTAACACTGGGATAGAGGTGAGCTCATGTTAAAAGTGCAGCAACTTGCTCCGGGTAGACATCCACGCCTAACTGTTCCTGCTGTCATTATAACAATGTCTGGTGCTACTGTCTAATATCCCGACAATATGTCGTCGACCTATAACATCCACTATCTAAAATTGTTGTCTCTTACCATAAGAGTCATCAAAAAATAAACGCAAGATCGAAAATCGACTGACATTTGACAATTATTTCGACTAAAAGAAAAAAAAATCTAATAACTACGTTTAGAATGTATTGCTTATTCTATAGTTTAAATAAATCACTTCTCATGCTGACGAAACTTCATGGAACCAAGTGAAAAAACCTATCAAAAAAAGGAATAATCAAAACCGCCTCATTGGGTGAGAGGTTAGCGTACACGCCTAACTGTAACGACCAACGGCGAGCCTCGGGTTCGATCCCAGACGAGGGCGAGCATTTGTATGATGAACATTTAGATGTCTGCATTTCCGGGTTTGGGTGTTTATTAAACTTATTCTGGCATTTATTTAAGTATTTCTTTGTATTATAATCGTCGACTAACACTCATAACACAAGCATATACCTAATACTTTTGAGTTAGATTCAATTTGTGTGTTGTGTAACTAGTTTACCCAGTACAAAGTTCAAAGGTTAAGGTTAACAAAACTACGAAAAGATAAATTTCTCCTTTTTAGACTTTGTTGAATATAATAAATATATTAACACTGTTTCACTCATCTTAGAGACAGACAACAATAAAATTTTATTAAATGAATAAATTTAATTAAACATATGGAAACGCTAAATGACTAAGATGAAAATCATTTTTTTTTGTTTTAAATCCCCAACGGGAAAAAGAGGGATGTGAAAGTTGATATGTCTGTGCGTGCATGTGTGTGTGTGTGTTTGTTTCTTTGTGGCGTCATGACTTTTCAACAGATAGATAGATTTGGGGATAATGGGGATTTTTTGGTTTGAATCTGACGTGATTGGGATTTAGTTACATTGTATATATTATTAGTATATTATTTTGTCGAGGTTTATTAAAACATTTAAATACGTCTAATATTTTTTTAAATCCTTATTGAAATTAAACTTATCGTTAGACATAACTTCGAAGTTCAACAAAGTTATGTTTTCCCCTTTTAACATATATACAGTAATTAGAAATTTATTGAAGCAACTCAAAACTTTTGAAGTTAAATCTTTAGAACGTTGTCATTTTAAACAAAATAAAACGCAAAAGCGACTTTATAAGAGGACAATACGTAAAACCCACCCATTTCAGATTACGAATTTTAAATAATGAGTAATTTTTTACAGCCAAATACAGCTAAGAAGCACACGGGTCCCCAGATGTTAAGAAATAACCGTAACCTATAAACACCATAGATGTTGTAGGTGCGTTGATGTCTTGTGGCCAGGGAGCTAGGTAAATCGTGCAAATCTATCCTACCCTCCTTACTGGAACACGACATTGTCCTAAGCGGCAGGAATAGCTAATGTGGTGAATCCGGCGATGGAGGTGCAGCAACTTGCACATGTAGATGCAAGTTGCTGTACAGCAGTCCAAAGCCAGTGGTCTTGTTTGTAATGACCTACATTCCATGAGCAAGAGGCGAGTCTTATAAGCTGCTAGGCAAGGATGCATATAGTTTATTCTACTAGCCGGACCCCAGATCTATTCGGTGACCAAATGAAGAGTCATAATATACCATCTATAAGTTAACGAATAGATAAGGTAGTATCCGTGTATTTTATAATGAAACCTGGGAAATGCTCTTGGAAGTTTAACTTCGTTAAGTTTTAGTTTTAAGTTTTAACAGTACAAAGGTTTTTTTTAAATAATTTTATTTGTGCAATACTTTTGAAAGTTATAGATAGCAGAGTTTCGCGACAACTTGCTCTAATTGTTAGTATAGTCGTAGCTTTTCGTGCCTCCATCGCGTCAGTGCTCACCAATGTTATATTCCGGTTTCGATTATATGAAAGCTAAACATATTTTTGAGGTATTTGACACCAAAACGCCAACGGCTCATCTGATAAATTCAGGAGATAACGATGGGAATAAAAACCATAGATTTAACTTGTGCGTTGCTAACCGGGATTTCAGTACGAAACACGATAATGGCAGTTCTGAAGGTAAGAATAAGTAAAGCGATGGTACTAACCCGATTGCTCTATACCATCTGGTTATCATGACTACACCTTCACTGGAGTTATTAAATACTAGTTCCCCACATGTAGGTGACAGGGTCGTTACACCCCGACGTCGAAAATTAGTATATACGAAATTAATAACTTTTTGACGGTTTTGCATACAATAATCAAATAAATAATCTCAGTCAACAATGTACAACCTAGCTAATCTTCCCGCCAGAATGTCATTGCTCGCAATTGTCATGTTCCCTGCTGAAGGGTAGAATAACTGACATGCTGTCGTGGTCTAAAACCAGGTCAGATAGTAATGCACCAGTAATCTCTATGGCGCGGTATTTGTCTGTTACCATTATGAGAGCTATCTACTTGTTAAAAATGTTAGTATTGCGGTAAAAGAATACAGAAACACTCAAGTTGTGCTATTGGGTAAACCCGCGGTAATACCACCAGCAACTGTTAATACTCGTTTAAAATAATTTTGGGTAGATAGGCTGCAACAACCTACTCCAACAATTTTATTTAGATGCAATTTGATATTTTTTTTTCAAAATATAGCTCCATAATGATTCCGAGACGGTCCTACACAAATTTTGTTATATACGACTAGTGGTTTTTAAGTTATACTTTATAATTAATATTTTATTGTTAATGTAGACAAACAATGATGATATATCATAATATTTATACAAGAATTCAATCACCGATTTACGAACCTCCTCCTTTTTGGAGACGGCTAATAAAACCAATTTATTATTTAAATTGCATTCCCTGTTTTTAGGGAAAAACCGTAATCTGGTTCTAACTCATCTATAATTATTTTTTGACTACCTGCATGGTTTGTTTATATTATTGTCATACATTAGGATGCTGTTGAGACAAGATTTGTTTATGTATTTGTTATGTGTTTGTTTTTTGCAATGTTTGATGTAAGGTTTTTTTAAAGGTTGTAATATATTTTTTTAACTACCGTATATGCTTGTAAAAAATGATTTTTACTGTTGACGTATTTCAGGTGTAACGAATGTACCTACGAAATAAAGACGACGAATTGAAAAAAAAACAGATTAAATTTTCAGATAAAAAAAATTAAGAGGCATATGAACAGAACTTTACTAACTTATATCTACAAACCATACAAGGAGTATTATAAATTCATGTACCTTGTTCTTGTGACGAACTGAAAGACAGCTCGGATTTATGGTCTGGGAGAGTTATGGTTAACGGTGTTATCATGCTGACAGCTTTTTATGTCATTTATTTTGTAGTGATTTAACTGTATTAAATGAAGGCTATCAGGTTTTGAGAGTTTAAAAATATCTTAGGTGTCTGTATCTGATATCTTTGGATAGGAGAGCATTTATTTTTTGCTTTTTTATTTTTATAATACACACACACGCACGTAACACATATGTTTAACACTGACTTTAACTGATAGTTTTATCAGTCATTTGTAATGGCAGTCATTAAAATTTGTTAAAAAAGTTTAAAATATATTACTAACTAGCCAGGCGGGTTATTTCATATCGTTTAACGGCCAATATTAATAATCAATCCTAATCCAAAACGTGCTGTCCAAGATTGATATTTTGATCCATTTTTATGTTATCGCTTGCCAATAACATATCTGTGGACAAGATAAATATGGCAATTAGGTATGGGATAGGCCGCCGGATACGTAGCTATCTAGATTGCATGAAATCCATTAGATTGAGATAAATTATTAACATTGGCCGTTAGTGATAATCATTGGGTAAAGTGTACATCAAATAGCTGTCAAATGACGTGTTTTATATTTGCTATCTCCAGTGATCTACAGAAATACAATAGAGATAGCAAATACAAAATACGTCATTTGACAGTTATTTAATGTACACTTTACGCAGTGATTATCACTAAAAAGATACCGAATAGCTCCGATGAAAGACATTGTCCTTATGTAGCTATGCATAGTAAATTCTTAAATTTTCGAATATGTGGAGGCACATTTTTTTTTCTTTCATAAAAATCTCCTGGCAGTAAATAATACAACCATTCAGGCGTGATATGATGTTCAAGGGAAATGTAGATTCATTTTATATTAAAAACTAGCGGCCCGCCCCGGCTTCGCACGGTTATGAAATATACATAATATAAACCTTCCTTTTCAACCATTTTATCTAATAAAAAACAGCATCAAAATCCGTTTTGTAGTTTTAAAGATTTAAGCATACAAAGGGACATAGAATCAGAGGAAGCGACTTTGTTTTATACTATGTAGTCAAGATAGATAAGGCCCTGAGGATGCTGTAAAAGATTTTAGTACTCTAGTAAAATTGAAGTAATAAGTAAAACAGTGCAAGTATATTGATAAGTATATTATTTAGAAATCCAATGAATAATAAAGTTGTAACTGTTTTTTAATAACGTTTTGGATTAACTATTGTGGATGTAGAAGGAAAAGGAGATCTAAAGTCTCATAGCGTTATATATAATGGAGTAGGAATAAGTGAAAAAAAAGTAAATTCACGCCTATATCCCCGAAGAGGCACAACCAGGGTACCCACGACTAGCCGAAGACACTAAGTCCCACAATGTGATAGGTGGCAAGCCTATCACAAACCGGGCACTTATCCCATCCCGAGCAACATTTTTTTTATTAGAAAATTGGTAAAAGAAAATTTTCTTTTTGTTGCCCGACCCGGAAATAGAACCCGGGACCTAATGGAATCAAGACCAACACTTGGACCGCTAGACCAGCGAGGCAGAGTAGGAAAAAAAATTTTATTATGTAGGAGCACACTAAATATACAAGCTGCCACTTATTAGGTTGAGAGGACTAAAAGTAGCGGGTGCCTTGGTTCTACTACCTCTTCGGGATATCAGCGTAAAGATAATATTATAGCAGGCGATAAAAAGTATTTCAACGCTCTTACGGTGTAGGCAGAGGTATAGGCGCCAAAGTGTAGCCAAAGATATTAAATTTCACAATGTGGTTGGATGCAAACCTATCGCCAACCAAATTTGATTCTTAATTTATTCGACTCCAAAGAAAACCTTTAAAGTAAAAATATGATTGTACTTAAAAAAGTATCTATCTTGCATTTGGAACACACCTTTTGTTTTTTTCCTTTTGTGGGGAGGAAACAACGAATAACGTTCATGGATAAGTAGGTAATCATCAAATAACTAATAAGCTTCTGGAATTACCAGCTCTTGTTTTATGATTACCCGTTAAGTCCGTTGCAGATGTATTTTCACAAGGCAAAGATTTTCAGTCTCTCATACTGTAAAATATTTAATTGTGTTTCATGACGGCGATACAGATATATTTGACAAGTATAATATACATAAAACTCATATTTGTGTATTTTAATCTTGGTTTTTAAACCTACCTACCTACCTACCTACCTACTTTATCTCCGTTAGCCTAAAATTTGACGACTGTGTGAGTATACTTATTGGATCAAGTTCACCTTTTGTACTCGTTATAATTTATTTGTGTACAGCAAAGATTAAATAAATAAACCACAAACCAACCAAACCATGTGCTTAAATAACTTCTTCTTCTTTCTTTAGGTTTTGGCCTTCACGTTAGTATTTAGCCATTAGTCAAGTAGTAATTTGCATCAAATTTTATATCAATTTCAATTAATTTTAATTAGTCATCAGTCATAAGTCGTCAGTAAGTCATGTCAGGCTCTTGGGTAAAACGGTGGCCTTTTTACACAAGCTTATGTAATGCGCGAGCGGCAACGAGGAAATATACGATACGCTAATTTCTTCATGATTATTTCATTTGTGCACTTTCACTAAACAAAATTGTACAAAATGCCACCAAAATTGACTAATTTCACTCAATATTAACACGAAATTCAATAATTATGAAAAAACTTCGACCATCTTTTCTCTCGATGGCGCCAAAAAACCTTAAATAGCTTTATAACTAAATAATAACTTTATATTTACGTGCATAAAGGTTACATACGTTGGTCACACTATAAGTTTAGCGTAACTTAAAAAACAACATGTTATGACCAAAATTTTGTGTTTATTGCTTTTCAAAATAATTTCCTTTATATTTAAAACGTATTTTCATGCGATCGAACCATTTTTTAAAACAGGATGACCACAGATCTGAAGGTATGTTTTCTACGTGCTGATTGAACGTTATAAATGCCTCTTCGGAGTTTATAAAAGTAAAACCTCTCATCAAATCTTTGATTTTGGGGAAAATATAGAAATCACAGGGTGCTAGGTCGGGGTTATGCGCAGGATGAGTGACGAGATGTACTTTTCAGAAGCTAAAAATGACTTTGTTTTGTTGGCCGTTTGTGAAAAAGCGTTATCATGGTGTAGAAAATGCAGCTTTTAAGTCGTCTTTTGCAAACTTTTTCTAACACCCTGGGTAAACAAATGGTCGAATACCACTCGGCATTTACACTCTCTTGATTTTCAAGTGGAATTATACAGATGGGACCCGTAGCTGAAAAAAAAATGGGATTATTTTTCACCAACGTTTCTCGCTTTGGCCTGTTCTCATTTTCAAACACACATTCACAAGATTGCAATTTTTTTTGGGTTCAAAACGATAAATCCACTTTTCATCTCCTCTGACAATGTCATAAACAGCATTAAAATGTCTGTGGTCGTACTTCAGTAGCATCTGTGAGCAGCATTCCACGCGAGACCGCTTTAACTCCGCTGTCAGTTCATGAGGGATCCAACGACAACAAAGTTTCCAACTTTCAATTCTTATAAAATTTTCTGCATTTAGGTCATACCAATCCCTAATAGTCCTTGAATTGTCTCATAGGTAATCCGGGGGTTTTCTTCAATTAACCCGCTTAACAGTAGCAACGCTATTTTCGTTGACGGCAGTTGAAGGCGGCCCTTATTGAAATTCGTCATGTAAAGAAACTCGACCTCTTTCAAATTCAGCAAACCAACGCCACACGGTGCTCAAACAAGGTGCTTCTATCCCAAAACCATTTTGAAGACGAGCGGCACAGTCTTGCGAAGAAAGAGAACTTTTAAATCATAAAAAATCATCGCTCTCAAATCTTTTCGAATTAATTCCATTTTCGTTGCGTACGTAAAACTTTGATGTGTGTTAAAAAACAATTGACAAATTATTTCCCACCCATTATTTTTTTTATTATTAAACGTTGCAACGTTTTAAAAATATAACATTAGAAATTCAAATAATTCCGATTAGCTAGAAGTACAAAACTTTTAGTGTGCCCCATGTATAAGTACAATATACTATTTATTAACCTCACAGTTTGAGAAGCACTGTTCTTATGATTATCATTTTATTATTATTACGTTGAAAATTGGTTTTGGTGGAGTTGTAGTTTTTACAGCGAAGATTTTAATTTTAATTTTATTTTAACATCCTAATATAAATTTATAAATTCATATTATAAATGAGAAAGTTTTTGGTTATGTATGTATGGATGTTTGTTACTCTTTTACGCTCAAATAGACAAAGAAAACTCAGGCGACAGCTAGTTGTATTATAAATGCGAAAGACTTTATTTCTGTTTGACTGCTACAACTATGCTTTTACGGCTGAGCGGCCACACCAATTTTGATGAAATGTGTTATATACATTTAATTGAAATCCCGAGTTTAAATAGCTGCTTCTTATAAAAAAATTGTAAAGGTGATTGAAAGTTTGTATGAATGTATTTTACACTTACAGAGTCGCACGTAAACTGATCATACAATTAAAATCTCTTAATCTAGCATAGTAAAGATACCTAGGTATACTAATAATAATCGTTACGATTCACTACGATTAGCAACACCAGCCTATCCCTTTCTTTTTTTGGAATAGCTAATATGTTGCTAACCGCGAGGTTTTTACAACTTCACCGGGCTATGAGTCTAACCCTTTCTGATAGCTACCATTACGGTAGTACCTGTCAATGTCAATTTCCGGTTTAGAAATTAACGTAACCGATAAACCACAATCTGGCATCGCGATATGCCCCGTTTCCAGGCGATATCTATTTATTACCATCAGAAAAATCAGATTGCTTGTTTCGAATATATCTAACTGATAGTAAAACACTTATTTAAATAGAGCATTGTAAATTAAAATCAGGTATCTCTATAAATTTTAAAGAAAGAAAAAATTTCGCCCCAGACAGGATTTGAACCTCAAGCCGACGAATGCTCTAACCAATTGAGCTACTGAGCTATTCAAGTCCCGTGGCGAAATTTTTAATTCCTTTCTAACCCGTTAACGCGGGTAGTTATGTCCTGTAAATACACAATTCTGAGTACCCACCAAATGAGTTCATCATTACAGATGAAATTCACATTTTAGAATGGCCATAACTTTCGTTTCTCGCAACGTATTTTTATTTTAGCATTTGCTCTGTGCTTGGGATAAATTTCTATAAATTTTAAAGAAAGAAAAAAAATTCGCTCCAGACAGGATTTGAACCTGTAACCTTTCGTCTCAAGCCGACGAATGCTCTAACCAATTGAGCTACTGAGGATTCAAGTCCCTAGGAAAGGTTACAGGTTCAAATCCTGTATGGGGCGAATTTTTTTCTTTCTTTAAAATTTATAGCAATTTATCCCAAGCACAGGGCAAGTGCGAAAATAAAAATACGTTAAAATCAGGTAATTTATTTCATTAAGTATGTAATTCAATTTTCCCTTAAGTGGTAACATTTGTAAGGTTTTAATATATGATTGGCCTAAATACTTCACTTGACGCGTATTTCAAAGTTTACTTTTGATTGGACAGCAACATGAAGCTATAGACTACTGGAAGTTAAACACCATACAAAAAACTATATTTCCAAATATTAAATTTTATCATACTATGTCCAATTAAACGTCCAATAGTGATTGAAATCTGACATTTTTTATAAACATTTTAATTTTAATATTATACTATTTACCAACATGTTTTATATATCAATTTAATTTAGATTTCGATATTATTACTTATTTATTTTCATTTTATAATTATTGCCTGATAGTATTTCTTACTTTATTACATTGTATTCAAATTAATAAATATTTAATTAGTAAGAAATAGAAATTGTTTTTAGGGAAGAATTATTACCTGGTCTACTTCATCTATTATTATTTTTTATCTGCATGTTTTGTTTATATTATTGCCATATATTAGCATAATATGTTATTCTATATTCAATAGGATGCTGTTGAGACAGGATTTGTTTATGTATTTTGGTATGTGTTTTTTTGCAATGTTTGATGTTAGATGTATTTAAAGGCTGTAATATTGTTATAGTTACTGTATGTGCTTGTCAAAAACTGTTATAATGTATTTTAACTGTTAACATTTTCACGTGTAGGTAAGCAATGTTGTACCTACGAAATAAAGACGACGAATTGAATTAAAATTGAAATTAATTGTTGACTCTCTCTCTCTCAATCAACAAAGTCAAAATGAGAGAGATGCCGGTATATAATACATCAAACATTTAGCGAAAAAATTGCATCAAATATAAAAGCCAATGCAAAATTTTCCTCGAAAACTACACGTTTTACGAACTGTCGAATTGTCAGTACAGAATTGACAGTTGAAACCTTCTCGCACAATTTGATCGTGTTCACTGAAATTCCAAGATCTAAAGCTGGATTTTAGCCTTGAATTTAAACGCAATTAGCGTTTAAAAACTTTTGTGGTTTTGGCGCCATTGTGAAAGAAGTGTATCGTGTATTTCCTCTATAAATCTCACTTAAGGCCTCATACTTAGTCAACCAGAAGGGCCAATCGCCGCACTCCCCCGTTCCATGATTACTATGAAATATTGCGCTCTAAAGTAAATGTCTTAAGCGACAAATCACTATTTTTGGCACTATAAAAGTAATTTGAAAAAAAGTATAAAAACTGAATCACTTATCTTTTAAGAATAGTACTCGTCTATGTTAATGTTAAATCTGGTCTCGATATTTTCATAGTTGAAGTAGAAAGTTGGGTTTTGCTTTCAAAAAAGGGTTAACTTTTTGATTTTTTTCTATCGATCAAAGTGAAATGAATCGTGTTTTGGAAACTCTAGTCTTATAAAGCATGTTAATGTGAATCTTGTGTATTTTCGTCACCAAGATCCATAATTGCTTCGTATGAAAAAAAACCATCATATTGCTGACGTATTTTAGCATACATGGACCCTTAATGAGCAGCTTGAGTAAAGATACAATTTATTTACAAACACTTGTACTTTCCACAATATTTTTTTATTTTTAAAGTTTAGCCAACCAGTTTCGTTAAACAAGCATCATCAGGGCTATAATATAACAACTCCCGCTTTACCGCTTTTACTCAAGACCCTGACATGACTTTATACTGCAACATATGACTATGTTGAAAAGAATTTATTGATACTGAAGACGTGGCCATGCATGGCCCAAACGTCTTAGCCCGTTCCAAAAAGGGACAAATTAACTTTAAAAAAATTCTTTGGGTCAATTGCCATGTGTCAATTTTAATGTTAAAGTAAGTTTGGATATTCAAATATTTTTTTATTAAACTAAAGTATCTTCACGCCCATATCCCCGAAGAGGTAGGCAGAGGTACAACCAAGGCACCCACGACTAGCCGAAGACACTAAGTCCCACAATGTGATAGGTGGCAAGCCTATCGCCAACCGGGAAAATTTCCAATCCCGACCAACATTTTTTTTAATTAGAAAATTGAAAAAATCCAATTTTCTTATTGTTGGCCGACCCGGGATTCGAACCCGGGACCTCATGCAGTCAAGTCCAACACCCGGACCGCTAGACCACAAAGACCACCCGTAAAATAGTTTTTATTAAGTTTGTAAGTGCATTCTCAGGGGATGGGGATAAGAAAATTGTCAATTTAAAAAAATGACTTGCAAGAGCATATGTACCGGATCACAATTGATAATTAAACTTGTCAACACTGGACTCAGTTTTACTAAACTCGGTTACCAATATGATCAGTAAAGTCAGTCTTAAAACGAACTTATAATCGATATTTGTATTTATAAAATTCTGTAACAATTCCCTAAATTTGGGGTAAAATAATAAACTGGTGCCATTATTACAAGAGTAAAAAAGCGGGTTTTGACGTCATCGAGAAAAAATAGACAGTCGCAGTTTTCCCGTGATTAATGAATTTCGTGTACGATAAGTAATAAAGAGTTCATTGCCAATGTTCTAGTTAAAAATGTTTTTTTGCACAGAGACTTAGAAGCTTAACCTTAGGCAAGCTAACTATACTAGGTACCTAGGTATTAAATAAAACGAGTTAATTTATACGGCATTTGCAACAATTGAAATGTACAAGTGAAATATTCATAAAATAGTTAGTGTATTGTATATTTCCTCGTTGCTGCCAACAGTAGTAAATGAGTTTGTGTGAGGAAGCCACTTATCGAAGACCCTGATTGACATGACTTTTTATGACGACGAATGACCAACTTTGAATAATTAATATCCGAGTTTGCTGAATCGGATAATTCGAAACTTGACTTATATCTTCTCAGTGAAATGTCATATTACGATCCGGTAGTACTTTTAGGGCTGATTTCACCGATCACATTGAAAACCGAGTTTAATAAAACTACATTTAATGTAAACGTGTTTAATTATCAGTTATGATTCCAGTCACAAGATACAGTATAATTAATTTTGAAATAGACAAATTCTTCTTAAAAAAAATAAAAAATCAATGTATTAATACGTGATGCCCAAACTTTGGACCCCTTTTCGCCAAAGTTGCGCGGACGCAGGAGCCCATTTAAAATTTATGTGTAGGAGAAGTGCAGAACGCTAATATTTTTCAATAATAATGCTTATATTACTTACATTAAATCAATAAATAAAACATTACCCACACTACCATGCATTTGACACACACAAACAAATATATTGATGACAATGATAAAAGATCACAGATGGCGCACTAAAAAGTTTGGAAACAAAGTAGTTGGTTTTGGAAAATGAAGATGGCTTTCTTATCAACAAGATATAGGTAGAATGTCAACGAACGGGCGACCGATAGTATTTATAATTTGTTTACAGTAACCAAATTTTCTTTGAAATTGACATGATTGACACTCTTGGCTTAACGCGTTTTTGCGTTGATCGCCTTTATACTCGACGGTGAAATCAGCCTTAGAGACGCGACTCAAGTACCCTTTGTATGATATATGTGACATAAAAGTATCTTCACGCCCATATCCCCGAAGAGGTAGGCAGAGGCACAACCTGGGCACCCACGACTAGCCGAAGACATTAAGTCCCACAATGTGATAGGTGGCAAGCCAATCGGCAACCGGGCATATATTCAATCCCGAACAACATTTTTTTTATTAGAAAATTGAAAAAAAAAAATATTTAGTTGACTTTTTCTTTGTACTGAAACTTTTTTATTTTTTTAGAGATATAATTACATGCAACGTTGGTTTTCAAATATGGTTTGCATAACTTCATACAAAATAAAAGGAGAGCTATGATGTGTTTGAAAAGCATCGTCGAATAAAGGTAAAAAGAAAAGCGTCAAGATTGTTTACCCGAGTTACAATGATATCATTCTTTTACTACTGTTTTATTAAGATTAATTTAACATTAAAAAGAAGTTATTAAGTTATGTTGCTAAATAAATGACTAAGTTAGGACAATAACTCATTTACCCGATACTGCAGTATTTAGGACAACGATACGCTTCCTTAGCTTTAAAGACCTTAATCAAAACTTTGATCTCAAACGTGACACATGGGAGGAGTGAATCATGATGATGGCTCCAAAATGTCGAGGGTCGACAGGCTTAATCACTTTTGGAAGTCAACTATCCGGCAAAGTGTGAATCGCATTTCATAACTACTAATAAACTTCATGAACTTCAGCTATACTTTATTTAGGAAATGATATATCCGCCTATAAACGGAAATAAAAAAAAGCATCAGAGTCTATTTCTGGATTATTTTACTAGGCGTAGGTATGTGATGATCCTACCACCCGCCAAAATAATGATCAGCTAGTTTTACTGGAGCATTTCACTAGTTTAAATGTCACGGTGTTAGTGACGGTAAGCCTATGCTCACCTTTTATAAAATTATTCATTTGACGCTTATAAACGGAAATAAAGAAAAAGTCACAGTCCATTTCTGAATTATTTAACTAGGGGTAGATATGTGATGATCCTTCCACTCGCCAAAATAACGATCAGCTAGTTTTAATTATTGGAGCATTTCACTAGTTTAGATGTAAGCTTATGCTCGCCTTTTACGAGCTACCTGGCAGGAAGGCATATGGTCTATTCTCCAAAGGAGCGCGAAACAACACGGCGAAGACAATCTGAGAATAACAATTTGAATAGCAGTAAAACTACAAAAACCGAGTTAGATTTCAATAACTAAATCATTATGTACACAAAAATTAAGTGCTTTTCTCGATTTCCCAGGAATTCTTTCATCAGATCCAGACTTGGTGGCAAAGACCTCAGAAAGAGCGTACAGAAGAGTACCCTTTTTTGAAATTGGTTCAGAAATCGATTAACATACATACATAATATAAGGGAGTCGAATGTATATAATCTTCTCTTTTCAGGTCGGTTAAAATATATATTGAATTCCTCGGAACTCAGTTGGCGACAATTCACCATACTAAAGTTATCCATAGTCATGGTTGGTTTTTTTGAGTAACTAATGTGTTGCTAACCTTTTCACATATTTACCGGAGGTTGTGGGCGAGCAAAGTCAGCCCAGGGGGCTGATTATGTATCTCAGTTGCCAACTAAAATGGAAAAGTATACATCAAATAGCTGTCAAATGACGTGTTTTATATTTGCTATCTCAAGTGGCCAACAGAAACACAATAGAGATAGCAAACACAAATGACGTCATTTGATGTACACTATTCCATTTTGAGTTGGCAACTGAGATACATAATAAGCACCCAGGTTATGGTACGAATCTCATCGTACTCTATTATTATAGCACCGCCTATCGACTATTATAATTGCAAGAAAATAAAAAAAGATACCTCGGATCCCAGTTGGCAATAAGTCTGCGCCGCGACCGTGTCCGTAGCCGCATATGCACGAGTCGCGGCGCCTCTCCCCGCACTGCTACGGCAACTGCACCGCCTTTAGATGATGATAGCTATAAAAAAAAGCATGAAAATAGAAAAGAAATCAGTAAATAAAAGCAAATTTCGTTAGAAAACAAAAATGTTACCGACGGCACGTGACCAGTTGCTGAATAACTAAGTGGTACAATTGCGATTGGTGTCCCTGCCTTACCCCTTCTTCTTATCATAGCATGAGTGCTCGCCATTGTCGTTTATCATTTTTTTATGATATTGGAAGGCAAACAGACGGATTTCCTGATGGTAAGAAATTCACGCCGCCTAAAGACACCAAAGGTGGTAATGGTGCGTTGCCAAACTGAGGCCGGGATGTTAGGCCCCGAGCAAAAGTAAGTTTACCGGCTAGCTTACCCTCCGAACTGGAACACGTAATGACGCGGACGTTATGGCGGCAGGAATAGGTAAGGCGGTGGTACCAATCTGGATGAGTCGCTGTGAAACTCTACCTAGTCAGATGTCACTAGATAGTCAGATTTGAAAGATAAGATACCTTATAATCTTATTTATGCAACTTAATATTCCATTTCCGTTCCGCAACCCACCATCAACATCGTCAGTTAAATGATGTGTATTTTCTACAACCAAGAAATTCATCTGTTTTTCTTGGAGATTATTAAAATTACCTGTAACACATATCGTTCATGTCTGGATATCATCACTGACACTGTCTGCATTTCTCCTCCTCCATATTCCCGTAAAAGATTTTGTTGTGCTATAAAAGAAGAATTTTTTTACGTCCTACTATAGTTGTACAAGCATAAGAAGGTATCACCGTATAAGTCTCACCTTAAAATAACCTAGATATTTTTTTTATAAGCAGCTCGTAAAATGTCACTAAGAAAATGACAACAAACTCTTAAGAGTCTTAAGAGTTTGTTGTCATTTTCAACTGCTTTAAACAACAATACCAAATTTCCAAAATTCCAATTTATTACATAAGTCATATTAAAGTACCGGGAACTGGCCACTTACAATAAATAACATAAGAAATCAATACCAGAATTTGTAAAAGGAACTCTGTAAAAACGTATTAAGTTTTTAATGTCGAGACTGCCATTTGTTTTTTCAATCTGGAGAGGTTAAGATAATGAGTAGAGTTTTGGCCATCGAGAGAAAAGATGGTCGAAGTTTTTTCATAATTATTGAATTTTGTGTTAATATTGAGTGAAATTAGTCAATTTTGGTGACATTTTCTACAATTTTGTTCAGTGAGAAAAGAAATTAGCGTATCGTATATTTCCTCGTTGCCGCCAAATCTCATTACATGAGCTTGAGTAAAAAGGCCACTGCGTTACCCAAGAGCCTGACATGACTTACTGACGACTTATGACTGATGACTGATATAAAATTTGATGCAAATTTCTACTTGACTAATGGCAAAATACTAACGAGATTACCAAAACCTAAAGAAAGAAAAGAAAGAAAGATAATGAGTAACAAAATTGCAGACGGCGATCGTCAACTCTACCTAATGAATTTTCAAACCTTATACAATTAATATAAAAAAACACAGTTTTTTAAACTTATCTGCATAAAATGACTCAATATTCTGCAATCGTTTGTAAAAATAAAGATATTCATGTAATATAAGGGATACAAAGTATATGCATCAAAATCAGCCTATTCTTTTAAAATTTTATTTATTGCACTTTACTTGTTTTGTTTATTATAACAATTTATTGCACACAAAAAGCACAAATGCACAAAATACAGGAGAAGTGAAAATTAACAAAAGGCGAGCCTTAACTACAGAAATTTCTTCCAGCCAACCCAAAAAATGAAGCTGTGAAAATAAATAGAAGACATCTTGTACAAAAAACGAATATATTATTAAGTAAGTTATTAATTAAGTAAATGAAAAAAAAAGATGTTTCATAGCGAGGTATTGATTCAAAGTGCTAGACTCGCTGTGCATAATTCTGTGCTTATCCTAACATTGTTGTATGGAAACGAGAGTTTAGTATGTCAGAAAAAGCATGAGAGTAGGATAAATGAGGTCGAAATGAGATCGCAACGAAAAATCTATGGTGGTACGTTCACTGAACACATTTGTAGCAGTGAGATCCGACAAAGAGTGGGATTGAAAGAAAGTGTTGTTGTTAAAAGGAGAAAGGGCATGCTCCGCTGGTTTGGACATTGTTTCTAAAATGACAGATGAAAGATTGAGAAAGCAGATATACAATGCGAATGTGGATGGATGTGCGTATTCAAGGAGATCTAGGTTGTCATACCACGATCGAATCGCTCGGGTGTTAACCGAAGGTAGTGTCATGAGTCTCTAAAACCGGCGTATTTGTATGAAAAGGGTAATAATAATTTTAAATTAAGCCAGACAGATCTGCCACCCTATACAATCTGCCTAGCCTTTAAGAGACTTGGCGTAAAGATATATATGTATGTATATGTAAAATTAAGATAAACACAACAATTATTATTATTGGAAATATGTTTATTAAACGATATATATCTGTAAACGTGTTTGTTATTGTGTTAACGAAAATTAGGTAACGTTCCTTCAATCTTTTCTTAAAGATAGGTGAAGAAGCTATAGTATAGACTATCATGAAATCGACACAAAAAAAATATACAATGCGAATATGGATGGATGTAGGTACCCGGGGAGACCAAGGCTGACATTTCACGATCAGATCAATCGGATATTATCCGAGGGTGGTGTCAAGAGTCTCCGAAACCGGCGTGTTTGTATGAAAAGGGTTATGAATGTGAAGGAAGCAAGACAGGTTTGTCAGGATCGTGAGGTCTGGCACTCGATACTCTCTGCCTACCCCGTAAGGGATTTGGCGTGAAGATATGTATGTATATATGTATGTATAACACGAAGGGAATTCCATAATTTGACTAATTGCAATTCAATTAGTTTAAGTATAACAATGGGAGTGCGAAGCGGGAAAACGAAGTTCTGATCTACGATTGGAATGACAAGGAGAATCGGTCGAGTTCAAAAAACAAAAACGTTTCTGCAAGTATGAGGGAGCTGACGGGTTGTACAGAATATTATAAAGGAGAGATAGAATATGCAAATTTCTGCGGATATGTATAAGTAGCCATTAGAGATGAGCTCTAAATATGGAGACATGATTTTACTTACAAAGATTAAAAATAAATCGGATGCAGGAATTTTAGAGCTTATGCATATATTATGATATTGCATATGCATGTTTTATTTATTGATTTAATGTACTTTATAAGCATTATTATTAAAAATTTTAGCGTTCTGCACTTCTCCTACACATAAACTACAAGAGTGCCAAATTTTGTGCTCCTACATCAACGCAATTTTCGTAAAAAGGGGTACAAAGTTTTGGCATCACTTATTAATATATAGCCATAATCAATAACCATAATCAATAATATAACATGTAAAAGGTATAATCGATTTTTGAAGTAATAACTTCTTTATCGGCGTTGCGCACTTTTTCTGGAATGGGTTAAAACTTCTAAACTCGCGTCAGGACACGTGAAAGGGCAAGGGCAGGGCAGGGACAGGTGCAGGACAATGTTCGTATTGTATTGTTTGTGTACGATAGCGCAATAAATGAATATTGTATTCTACTATATAAGTTATAGTACTTTCATACTGATAATTAAAGCAATTCGTGCAAAATTATTCCCTAACCAGTCCAAAATATCAAAAATGCACAACGTTAATATTCAAGTTTTCACTTCCGCTGGCACTCCCGGAGTGCAACCCGTCTTTTTTTTTAGATATGATTCTTCCAAGAAAGGTCCGAACTAAAAATAGCTCCTAGGTTAGTAACGCTAGTGGAAAGGGGGATCTGAGTCCCGTTGAAAACTAAAGACGGTAGAC
>NJDC01006653.1:16257-38373 GCA_002245475.1 Calephelis virginiensis | reverse complement strand
AAATTTATAGATATTTAAAAACAAATGTTGATAATCCGCTAGTACCGTGTTCAAAAGTACCTAAAATGACATATACGATTCCAATTTTCAGTTCGCATGGCATCGAGATTCGAGAGTAAACCTACAGGTCGAATTATTAGCTACCAGAGTTTATAATCAAGTTGGAGTAATCTCTAGATTTATAAATTCGCATCTCCTAAAAGTTGTTTTCTATATTTATTTTATCGTCATCGATCATCAGGAGATCGCGAACTAGCGCACGGATCTCCTGATGTTGGGAGACAACTTGGTGACCTATAGGCACCATAGATGTTACAGGTGCGTCATTGTCCTGCAGCCGCCGTGTTAGGTCTATTGTGCAAGTCTTCCCTAGTTATGTACATAGTAATAATTGTTTGTTAAATATATTTTGTTAACAGATTTAATTTTATTACTGCTTCGTTAGTTATACTAATATTATAAAGAGAAAAGGTTTGATTTTTTGTTTGTTTGTTTGAAATTAATAGGCTCCGAAACTACTAAATCGATTTCAAAAATTCTTTCACCATTAGAATGCTACATTATCCTTGAGTGACGTAGACTTTGTTTCATCAAAATCGATGCAGTAGAAGCCAAGTTACGCAGGCGAAGCTGCATGAAACTGCTAATATGTAATAATGCACTATAGAAACGTGAACAACCGTCTAAAAATACATTGTTTGAAATGCAATTTTAAAACTAATTAAGTCATGTAGTCGAATTGGTAGTCTTCTCTTTTTGGAGTCCGTTAAAAAATCATACACATGTTATGTTTCACAACCTGCACCAATGTAATGTATCCTGCTTTTTTTAAGCCTTGCTCTCTGCATCGGAAAATTAGATTATTATTATGGCAGCAGGAATAGAGAATGCGATATATCCTTAACCGGGCAAGTTGTTTTATCTCTACCACCAGTGGTCTGTGCTCCAATTAAACCTATCCTCGCCTTTTACGAGCTACTAGGCAGAGAAACAGATGGTCTATTCTACTCAGGTGACCCGGACTAACATGGGGGAAGCAAAAAATAAAATCAACGGGTTTCATCTCGGAAGTGCCAGCAGAAGTGAAACTTAATATTTAAATTGTTAGCGTTGTGCTTTTTTAATATTTTGGAATGGTTAGGGAATAGTTTAGCACGAATTGCTTTGATTGTCGTTATTATGTGGTAAAATGCAATATACATTTAATAGAATTTGTTTGAGAACAAAAAAATGAATATCGAGGCTTCAAACTACTCACTTACAAACCTCATTTTCTAGTTTGGAAATCTACCAGCCGACGAAAAAAATCAGTATGAAATTCAGCGACAATATACAGTGGTTTTTCTCTTCTTCTTTCTTGCAAATATTCAATCAGGCCTTTACTGTGAGTTTACGGCGCGTTACTCGTTATCGTCTACGTAAATTGCTTGTTTGAAATCTTTGAACAGCGCCTCTACTAATATCAGACAGAATTTATTTTCAGACCAAAAGTGCTATTACATAGATTTCGATACATAAATACTTACAAACGTAATATACAGGGTGTATTTGTTACCGCAACGAAAACTTCTGTGGTAGTTAAGATACTTAACAGACTTTAAAATTCCGTTTACAGTTTTTGTCGAAAATCATTGGTTAAATATTTAGCAGTTTTTCAGCGCGACATGTATAGCGAACAAATATAATATGCATTAAGCCGCGCGTTGAGAGCTTTAATTGCCGACCCTATACGCTGTTTTATTACATCGCTGGTTTTAGTAAATGTGTCTTATTTATTAGAAATTAAATAAAAATCGAGTTACGTTAGATAGTATTAATGAAATAATAGTGAAACCAATAAAAAAGAAGATACAAAAATTTTTGAGAAGTTCATGAAATTTCCGACACAAAATTCCAACTACATATGCATGTCTATCATGTACATAATCCATGGTTGGATTTTACGTTACGCTGTTATTTACACGGTGTATAGTGATTAGTGGTTTGACCTTTGCCACAAACTACATACCTTTTTTTATGATATTGGAAGGTAAGAAATACACGCCGCCTAGAGACACCAAAGCTGGTAATGGTAACGCACCAACCTGAGGCCGGGATGCTAGGCCTCGACCAAAATTATGTTTACCAGCTACCTTACCCTTCAAACTGGAACACGTCATGACGTTATGGCGGCAGAAATAGGTAAGGCAATGGTACCAATCCGGGTGAGTCGCTGCGAAACTTTACCACCTAGTCAAATGTCACTGTTTTAGTGACGTTAAGCATATGTTCGCTTTTTACGAGCTGCCTGGCAGGAAGTCAGATGGTCTATTTTACAAATGAGCCCAGACCAACACGGGGTAACAACAACCTATACAAGTTCTTGGATAAATCAGGTGATCCAAACAGCACAATCCACTCCCATCCAGCCAAACACACGTTTGCGTTTGTAATAGCATAACATTTTTTTACCCGTCGCAAAAAGTGTACAAAAAAAGTTTTCACTTCCAGAAAAAAATGGATTTTTTATGGATAAATCGATATATACAATATTAACACTTTAACTGGGTCGGGTCTGGGTAGCTGGCTCGACACGTATGTGCATAACATTAAATGTACTGTATAGTATATCGCGTAAAACTGTAATATTGATTTACTCAAAATAAAGATTTTGTGACATAACTTAGCCTTCATCCATTCACGTCAATTCTTATGTTGAGATATTATGATCAACATGATATACTACACAGTCCATTTCATGTTATGCACGGAGATGTCAAGCCAGTTACCCAGTGCATTATATGTAATAATGCACGGGCAGTTAAAGTGTTAAAAGGCTTGTAAACCGATATATATATGAAGCAGTTTACTGCACAGCTTGTATTTACTGCAAAAAAACGGCCCTCAGTTTGAATTTTGTTGTCTTTCAAACAGACAAACATTTGAGATATATTCAATTGATTTAATTCTTGATTTCCCTGGGGTTCCGTCAGACCAGATTTGGTGTCAATAAGATCACGAGTAATTACGATATTTAAATAAAAAAAGTAAAACTGTTTCACAAATGACGAAGAAATTTAATAACACAAACAATAAGAGTCAAACATATAACCTCCTCTTTTTTAAAAGTCAGTTAAAGTACTTATGACCTATATAGACAACGCTATAAAATCTACTAATACCTTGCTTTCATAGGTGACATTTGTTTCTTCAGAAAACCCGTTTTTTATGATATTTTAAGGCAAATAAGCAGACGGATTTCCTGATGGTGAGAAATTCACGCCGTGTAGAGACACCAAAGGTGGTAATGGTGAGTTGCCAACTTTAGTCCGGGATGTCAGGCCTCGAGCCAAAGTAAGTTTATCGGCTACCTTACCCTCCGAACCGTGACGTTATGGCAGCAGGAAAAGGTAAGGCTGTGGTACCAATCCGGGCGAGTCGCTGCTAAATTTTACTACCTAGTCAGATGTCACGGTGTTAGTGACAATAAGCCTATGCTCGCCTTTTATGAGCTGCCTGGCAGGAAGGCAGATGGTCTATTTTGTAAAGAAGCCCGGAACAACACGGGGAAAAACCGTTTGCTTGCTTTTTATTTCCTTTGAAATTCCTAATGAATATATAAATACATAACTACATATTTTAACGCGTTCCTTACGGGATAAACAGGTAATTTACATACATACATATCTTCACGAAAAGTCCTTGACATGGTAGGCAGAGAGTACCGATTGCCGAACCTCATAATCCTGACAAACTTGTCTGACTTCCTTCATATTCATAACCTTTTCGTACAAACACGCCGGTTTCGGAGACTCTTGACACCACCCTCGGATGATGTCCGAGTGGTCTGATCGTGGTATGTCAACCTTAGTCTTCTCGGATACCATCCATCCATCCACTCATTCTTTTCACATGACTGAGCCAGAGGAGCACCCCGTTTCTCATTTTAACACCAACACTTTCTCAATCCCACTCTTTCTCAGAGCTCACTCTTACGAATGTTTTAGAAACTTTGAAAAAGAACGCCCTAATTTCTTATACGTCACATATAATAATATATAAACAACGTTCGATCTGTGATCTAGTGAGCCGGTATTGATTTTGACTAGGTATATGAATTTAGATTTCCAGGTTGTGCAACCTAAAATGTACTTTTAATTTTTTTTTAACAAATAATCTGCTATTGTTTAAGATAACTGCCAAATTAACTATATAAACAAATCGGGAGTGCCTTGTTTGTAACTCTGAATAAATCATCGAGGGTACAAGCGTGAAGATAATTGTTTATTCATACCAGAATATAGTGAGCATCTCCGCACTTATCATGGCTATATCCTTATATCATTGATCCTTTTCCCACGGAATGTTTTAAAAAATACAAAGAACAAAGGATATTTGTATTTACAACCTGTGATAACTTCCTAAATCCTTAGGATAAAGATACAATTCGATTTATTATTTACTTTAGAAATTGAATGATATGATACCCATAAAAATATACAAGGAGCGAGAGCATTTTCAAGCAAATAAATATTCAAATTAATTTTTTTCTACATGATACATCGAACAGTATCACGTAACCACCATACATGTTACGAAACTATCTATAAGTAGGTAAGTAAGCAAGTATTTTCACGCCCATATCCCCGAAGAGGTAGGCAGAGGCACAGCCAGGGCACCCATTACTAGCCTAGTCATAGGTGGCAAGCCTATCGCCAACCGTGCACATATCCAATCCCGAGCAACATATTTTTTATTAGAAAATTGGAAATGCCACATTTCCTGTTTGTTGCCCGACCCGGGATTCGAACCCGGGACACTTGTACCGCTAGACCACAGAGGTGATGATTTATGATGATTTTCAGGAGAACATACTTAAGAAAGAATAAAGGAAGTTTAGCAAAATATTATATAAGAATCTTTTAATATTGATAGAGACAGGAACATGTCTGTCGTTTCAGCTTAAGTATCTAATACAATAAATATTTATTTTTATTTTTCCTTCGTCAGGTTTTTTGTAATGTGGTACGATAAGGAAAGAGCTCACCTAAAAATGGCGGTTTAACAGAACCTTAGAAAATGTTAGAAAACTCAAAGAAAATATCCAGACTAATATTATAAATGCAAAAGTCTGTCTGTCCGTTACCCTGGTACGTCTAAACTGATTTTGATTAAATTTCATAAGCATATTTAAGTAAAGCTCAAACATAGGCTATTTTTAAAACATCAACGTCCTCTAAATGACTATAATGGGCAATGAAAATTTTAATAAAAAATAGATTCAGCTTACCAAAATATGTAATGTTTCTCCCTTGTTGATCCGTGAAATTTGTCTAGTTGGTAGAGTTTCGCAGCGACTCGCTCGGATTGGTACCACCGCTTTATCTATTCCTGCCGCCATAACGTCAGTGCTTGCCGTTGGTGTGTTCCAGTTGGAGGAGAAGGTAGCTGGTAAATTTACTTTAGCTCTAGGCCTAACAACCCGACCTCAGATTGGCAACGAACCATTACATCCTTTATTGTCTCTAAGTGGCGTGAATTTCTTACCATCAGGAAATCCGTTTGATTGTTTGCTTTCCAATATTTTAATAAAAAAGATATAATCCTATCCTATTATAATATTATAAATGCGAAAGTTTGTAAGTATGTATGTATGGATGTTTGTTACTCTTTCACGCTCGAATGGCTGAACGGATTTGTCTGAAATTTGGAAGACAGATAGATTGTGACCTGGATTAACATATAGGCTGTTTTTAATCTCGATCGCACACCGGGTTTCTGTGAAAACGCGGGCGAAGCCGCAGGTAGCAGCTAGTAGTTTATAATAGCTGCTGTCCGAAGTAATTATTCTACGTAGAAGAAGTGTCAGGTTTACTACTAGTATACTATAATACTTAAAAGTACTCGTAACTTTATCTCGTTTCTTTTCATTTAGTTTAACTTTTTATTTTTTTATTGTTAGCATAGTATTTAATGTTTAATCTTTGAAATTCATATAGCAGTAATTATGAAGAGGATTTTTGTTTGATTTTATTTAAAACTACGTAGCAGATATTAATAATGTAGTTTTTTTGATAGCTAAGAAATCTCAAGTGAACGGTCGACATCTCTGACCGTTCATTTGACATTTCTCACATTGGTTCGAAAACCAACTTTCGAATCGAACAAGGGCAACGTGCTAAGGCTTTATATCATTTATCCATTGTACTTGTAAGCTATTGATTGGTCCCTTGCAAAAATTAAGCAATCTCTTTGAAACTATCAGCCCTAAGTTATGTCTGTCATTGACCAATGGTTCTTATATTTTTTCTTGTTATTTTGCCGATTTCCATCAAAAATATTTCAAGATTTTTTTAATTTTATATCAATTTGGTTTTTATTGGACCGTGCAGCATTAGATTAACGTGATTCCTGATGGTATAACTCAGCAGTGGCCTAGAGAATTAACCGCAACTTGTAGATGATATACTGGGCCGATTAATATGTTTAGCAGCTGAAAAATAGCAACCCGTAACTCATAGACCACCTAGGAGACGAAATAGAAATGACAGCAAAACAGAAATGACACCTCCACAAATTGATAACATTGATATGCAAAGCAGTTTAAGAATAGTATAAAACCAACAAATGTGTTACGTGTTAGTCCGGGCTCCTTCGCAGAATAGACCATCTGCCTTCCTGCCAGGCAGCTCGTAAAAGGCGAGCTTAGGCTTAACGTCATTAATACCGTGACATTGTACTAGATGGTAGAGTTTTGCAGTGACTCGCCCGGATTGGTACCACCGCCTTACCTATTCGTGCCGCCATAACGTCCAACGCTTGCCGTTGACGTGTTCCGGTTCATGGGGCAAGGTAGCCGGTAAACTTACTTTTGCTCGAGGTCTAACATCCCGACCTCAGTTGGTAACGCACCATTACCACCTTTGGTGTCTCTCATCATCATCATCAGCTGGAGGACGTCCACAGCTGGACATAGGCCTCCCCCAAGGAGCGCCACAAGTCACGGTCACCAACCGCTTGTAACCAGCGGCTCCCCGCGACTTTGACCAGATCATCAGTCCACCGGGTGGGAGGTCGTCCAACACTACGTCCTCCGGTGCGGAGCTGCCACTCGAAAACCTTTCTTCTCCAGCGGTTGTCGGTTCTGCGAGCAATGTGGCCTGCCCATCGCCACTTGGTGTCTCTAGGCGGCGTGAATTTCTTACCATCAGGAAATCTGTCTGCTTGTTTGCCTTCCCTTATTATAAAAAAAACACAAAAATTGAGTATTTTCGTCGATTTCTCATAGTCTGATTTGGGTTAACATCATCAAAGTCTGATTTAACGGCAATGAAAGTGTGATTGTTCAAACATAAAAAGATTTTTTAAATCAGTTTACAAATGATGGAGACTTCGATAAACACACAAAAATATACTTAGCAGTCAAACGTGTCACCTCCTCATTTTCGGGCGTTTATGAAAGAAGACTTTCAATTAAAGAATACATCTTTCAATTTCACCTTTAATCGCCTCTGTGGTCTAGCGGTCCGGGTGTTGGACTTGATTGCATGAGGTCCCGGGTTCGAATCCCGGGTCGGCCAACAAAAAGTAAATTGGATTTTTCCAATTTTCTAATTAAAAAAAAATGTTGGTCGGAATTGGAAATGTGCCCGGTTGGCGATAGGCTTGCCACCTATGACATTGTGGGACTTAGTGTCTTCGGCTAATCGTGAGTGCCTTGGTTGTACCTCTGCCTATCTCTTCGGGGATATGGGCGTGAAGATACTGAAGATACCTTTCAATAGACCTTTCAATAACATTTGACCTGTCGTCCTTTGCCTTGACCTTGTTGAACCATTATCCAAATCTCGCTGACATCGGACCAATGGAATTTAATATGTGGTGATATATGAGTAGTTCCAAAGTTATTTTAATAAATGTCACCATAAACCTTTTCGATTTGATTTTTATTTTTTAAATGTCTAACAAAATGTAATTTGTTCGAAAAAAATTCAGTTAGCCTTTAAAATTTCGACATTTATAATCCCAAGCTTTGGTAGGTAGGAGTTTTGGCGCCATCGTGAATGAAGATGGTCGTAATTTTTTCATAGTTATTGAATTTCGTGTTTTGAAATTAGTTAATTTAGGTGGAAATTAGATTAATTTTGTTCAGTGAAAGTGCACAAATGAAGTAATCATGAAGAAATTCGTGTATCGTGTATTTCCTCGCTGCCGCCAAATCTCAATAGACGAGCTTGAGTAACGAAGCCACCGTTTTACTCAAGACCCAGACATGACTTACTGACGACTTATGACTACTATAATATGACTAATTATAATTGATTAAAATTTGATGCAAATTTCTACTTGACTAATGGCAAAATACTAACGTGAAGGCCAATACCTAAAGAAAAAAAAAGCTTTGGTAGGTAGGTAGGTATGGTAGGTATATTGCGGCGTATCATCCATTGCGGATCCTATACTCTTCGGATATCTAAGCAATACAAAACCAGCAATGAATCTACGTTTTATTTTAGATCTCGCGCCGTCTTATTCGCGCATGCGCAGTGCGCCGTCTTACGATCTGATGATCTGAGGCGAGTTTAAAAGTTTTTACTCATTCCAAAAAAAGTGTGCAGCGTTGCTAAAGAAGTTTTCACTTGGAAAAAACATTTTTATGTTTGAAAAGCAAAAGTTTTGTTATATAATCTTCCTAAAACCAATCTTCAATGAATCTTTCTACCTACTCGTTTTAATATTTTTCGACAACAAGGTTTTTGAAACGTTAGTCAATATATGATGGTATTTATTGTTAAGAAAATTTAACGAAAACAGTATCACTTTCAAGAATTTTTTAGCTAATATTATAGTCAACTACATCAAGTATATGAGTACTTCTTATCGTCGGTGCTTGGTGGAATTCCATTCTTGATGCAATTTATTTAGAAACACCTGTACTTTCCACAATATATTTTAGTATATTTTATTTTTATGGTTTAGCCAACCGGTTTCGTTATACAAGCATCATCAGGGCCCTATTGGGTCCTTTTTAAACTGCATCAAGTATATGTTTCCATATATTAAAAAATTTAATGCTAAAAAAAAAATGTTGGTCGGGATTGGAATTGTGCCCGGTTGGCGATGGGCTTGCCACCTATCACATTGTGGGACTTAGTATCTTCGGCTAGTCGTGGGTGCTTTGGTTGTACCTCTGTCTACCTCTTCGGGGATATGGGCGTGAAGATACTTTTTTTTTAATGCTAAAAATTTGTATAAGAAATTGAATTTGATAGTTATTAATTTTTTGCACTTATTTACATTAATTCGAGTTTAGGCGCCGTCGAAAGAAAATACAGTCGTTGTTTCTTCATAATTATTGAACTTCGTGTTTAATATAAATTAGTAAAGTAATTGGTTAGTAGAAAAAGTGTGCAAGTAGAAAGTGCACAAACGAAATAATTGTGAAGAATTTAGTGTATCGTGTATTAATCTCAAATCTCTTTAAATGAGCTTGAGTAATGAAGCCACCGCTTTAATCAGGACCCTGACATGACTATTTGACCACTTATAGCTATAAACTGAAATAATTGTAACCCGATTTTGTTCAATCGGCTAACGTGATGCAAACTCCAATATGACTAATAGCAAAATGCTAAAGCTAGTGCCAAAACCTAAATAAAAATCAACAATAAAAGATATACTTTGTTGTCAGTTTTTCCAGTTGCTGCTATGACTGTATAATCTAGCGGCTAGCGTTTGTGGAAGTGACTGATGTTTGCATGAAGCCAATATGACATTGTTTCTCAAACTTAAACGTGATTTACTGACTAACGAAAAAACTAACAGCAAAAGCTACCGTGTGATGTACGTGACACGCAACAAAACTTTTTTTGTACTGCAATAAATCTTTAACAAAAACCAAACTGCAGTGAAAACTCTGTGAAATGTGATGTCAATGAAAACTGTACTAATATATCAATGAATGTGACAGTTAAAAAAACGCACTATAAATAAACAGTCTGCCCCGCCGTCTGTCTGCCGTGCATTTTGCTCTGTTTTGATGTATTTTACTTTATGTTCGCGGATTTCGAGACGTCTGAATTTATTAATAGCAAGAGTTACGGCGCTTTGCATGAAGTGCGATTCTGACACACACTATTTCGTTATTTCTTAGAAAAATTAATTGAAGACTCGTTACATTACTATTAGTCGCCTCTGCGGTCTAGCGGTTAGCGGTCCGGTTGTTGGAATTGACTTCAATTCCCTGATTGGGCTTCCAAAATAAAATGAAAACACATCAATCTATACATCGTTTTAAATGATGAAACACTTGTACTGTTTAACAGTTCAAATGTTTCGTCATTTAAAAATATGAATATTAGGAAGTTTTGCCAAGCGCCGAAGATGAAAAATATCAAATACATCATGATATCAAAATTAATCGCTAAATATGTAGGTAAGCGCATAACTTCCAAACGACTAAACTGATTTGGCTGATTATGTTTTATTGTGTTAGTTATTATCAGAACAAGGTTTTTATGAAGAGAAAACCGGGAAAGTTGCATGGAAAATGGGAAAAATAAATATTCATTATTTCCCATACTGAACGGGTGGAACGAAGTTCGCCGGGACAGATAGTTTTCTAATAAAAACAACGTTACCTGGGATTTATTACGTGCCCGGTTAGCGCAGATTTACCACCTATCACATTGTGGGACTTTGTGTCTTCGTATAGATGTGGATGCCTTGGTTGTACTTCTGCCTACCAATGAAGCCGTGAAGATACTTTTTTTATAACTAATTATCTCTCGCTAAATGTTTCATAAATACTCTACCCTTTCCCTTTCCAAGATCACACGAAAGCGCGACAAGTCAAAGTTATTAAACAATATTTATTAGTCAATTTCATTCAGATTATGTCATATATTGTATGATATAGGTAGCTCTTTTAGTGAAAAAATAAAGAAAGAGAATACCCTCTACAAACAAATTCATGAATTAAAAAATACTTTGTTATAATCGTATTACACAGAATACATTTTAAGAGTTAATTTTGATCTCCTGTTAGCGTATATTGAAATGCCAGTAAAATTAGCAATAAGGTAAAACGCTTTAACAGAATATTTTTTCTTTAACGAAAGCCTTATGAAAACAAAAAAATAAATACTCAATCTTCGAATCTTCGAAAAACAAAACATTACACATACTACCAATCATTTGACACACACAGACAAAGATATCGATGATAACGATAAAAGATCACAGATGGCGCACAAACTATATATTAATAAAGTTTGTAAACAAAGTAGTTGGTCTTGATATATGAAGATGGCGTTCTTCTTAATAAATATATTGAAATTGATTACGGGAGAATTTCGGCTAACGGACGACCTCTAGTGAATAAAAATAATTATCTTAGCAACAAAACTGTGGTAAACTTATCTTTATTCGTAGATAGGTTATAAACAACGGCCGTAAGTCAATATTTTCTATTTGATATTGTCAATTAATGACATAATAAACGTCATTATATTGACTGAGTGCGCCCATTAAATATTTACAACTACATATTATTTTCCTCGGCTTCGCGCAAGTTTAAAAGTTATTTAGCTCAAAGATGTCGTTTATAAATCGATGTAAAAGTACCCCATGTTACTTTCCAGGCTCCTAAACATAACTACATAAAAAATATACCTTGAAAAGGACAAAAAAACCCACAAACTTGCGCATTAATACAGATTTTCAACCAAATCTATTTCCAGTTAAATGGTAAATAGTTGAGGTCAACACACTTCTAGTAGCCTAATGTAAACATCGCTGAACAACTTTCTCAGTCACGTCTCGGCTTAAATATTTCAGAGTAAAGCCAAAATAATCTTTCCCGGCATTAATACGTGCGAATTAAACAATTTAAAATTTTAAAGCTTGCAATACTCATAACAGAATACATGGAAGGATTATAATATCCTGTAAGTGAAAGACTTAAGTCATGTAAGACTAGAGGAGTTTGTTATACTAGTATAGATTGAATTATATTTATATTATAAATAATTATATTAGAAATTCATTTCGTATTAATTCGTACAGCAGCCGTTAGAGATACTCTAACGGCTGCTTAATTTAGTTGACAAGTGTTTTTTTTTATGATATTGGAAGTTGCCAAGCAGACAGATTTCCTGATGTTAAAAAATTCACGCCGCCTAGAGACACCAAAGGTGGTAATGGTGCGTTGCCAACCTGAGGCCGGGATGTTAGGCCTCGAGCAAAAGTAAGGACGTCTTAAAAACTTTTCTGAAATGATATAACTTTTATTTATCTCTTACTCTAATGTATCCGCTTTTTAACTTGTAGTATATGTATTACAGATTGTTATGTAATGTTTTTCAGGTCATGAGTTTTGTAGTTTAGAAAATACAGAAATATTAATTAACTCTCAGTACAAAGTGGCTAAATAACTTGAGAAACATCTGAACACCCAAGTCGTGTTACATGTATGTACAATATTTCATATAATATGCACAATACATATTTACGCTAAGTCCTTCAGCAGGGAGTATGATGTGACAAATGAAGGAAGTTCGCCGAGTTGGCTAGTCCTAAAGTTTTTTTTCTATTTGTATACTCTTAAATTAAAATTACGTACGAATAGGAATGCTTAGATACATTACTTCTACCTGCACTCATAATATCATGTCTATTGAAGGGTTTTAACCTCTTGCAAGTGAAAAAATATAGGTATCATATAATACTCCTAGAGGAGTTGCTACTAGTGCAGATAGAAGTAGTGTGTGTGTTGTTAGGCATTATAGAGATTATTACACTTTTAATATAAAAAAAATTTAAGTCTTCATTCGTATATATATATAACAGACGTTAAAATATTAAAATTTTGTGAAATGTTTTTAGAAAAAGTTATAAGGTCTTTTCTTCTTTATTAAAAAAATATATTAATTTACAACAGCAACATTTATAACTACATGTTAGTTTTATCACCTACAACTGGATCAAAATAAAAACCTAAGACTTCGAATGTGTATATAAAGAAACACGGCTGGATAGTATTTTTATAAAAAAAAGTATCTTCACGCCCACATCCCCGAAGAGGTAGGCAGAGGCACGCGGGTGCCCACGACTAGCCGAAGACACTAAGTCCCACAATGTAAAAGGTGGCAAGCCTGTCGCCAACTTGGCACGTATCCAATCCCGAGCAACTTTTTTTATTTATAAAATTGGAAAAACCAAATTTGCCTTTTGATGGCCGACCCGGGATTCGAACCCGGGACCTCATGCAGTCAAGTCCAACACCTGAATCACTAGACCACAGAGGCGATGAATATTCCAAACACTCTAAGTAAAATGAGGAGCAAGAAGTAAAACTGAAGACGCTGAAGGTAATTATTTCAATTAAAAAACCTTTAAATATTTATGAGAAGTATACCTTTAGCTACCTTAAGAATAACTTTCATCTTTGTTATTTTTTTAATAGCAGCTCTACGTTTGGCTTCAAACATTGAATTCATTTTTTTGCGGATAATTTAAATGGCCTCTTTGCCAATCACCTGAGTAGTCAGTGTCAGATTTTTTTTTTAAAAAAAGTGTTAGGCACTGGCATTGACTACACTAGGTTCTGGGGTCAACTTATTGGGGTGCGGCAGCTCAGAATGTACTTTTTTTTTAAATTAAAACAAATCTTATATCTAATCCCAGGCAATTTTAATTAAGCTGTTGTTGGTTCCGATAGATTTGCCACCTTTCACGTTGTGGGACTAAGTAAAATAAAAAAAAAATACATTTAGCAGAAACCAAGCTATAAATAATTCTGGCCTCCATACCTGGCTGAAATTGTCCTGTGAAATTGTGAATCTTCACCCCCATATCCCCGAAGAGGTAGTCAGAGGCACAACCAGGGCACCCACGACTAGCCGAAGACACTAATGCCCGATTTCACCAAGAGCCCCTATATTTAGGGGACCTTTTAACGTGTTTTAGGGGACGGTTTTATATTGAAACAGTCCCGTAAGTAACGTCAAAAGGTCCCTTAAAGTATAGGGGCTCTTGGTGAATTCGGGCATAAGTCCCAAATGTGATAGGTGGCAAGCGTATCGTCCACGGGGCACATATTCTATCCCAAGCAAAATTTTTTTGTACTAGAAAATTGGAAAAACCCCATTTCCTTTTTGTTGCCTGACCCGGAATTCGAACCCGGGACCTCATATAGTCAATTCCAACACCTGAACCGCTAGACCACAGAGTCGAAAATCCTAGTTCTTTGAAAGATGACGTCATATATTCGCAGCTAAGTAACATGGTTTTTGTCACCGGGAAATGGGAAATTAAATTTAGGATAATGTAAAAAGTGTTGTAGTACAAAAGCTAAATTTTGTACTTGTCATTTGGATAACTATTAGAAGAGGTTCCCCAGCGAGAGTTTTAACAATTCAGCTCCTAAAATTTATTTTATCGACATCTTTATTATGTAAAACTTACTAGAATGGAAAGCTGACTGATCGAAAACTGATAAATTTACGTTCCTTGTGATATTACAAATGCGAAAGTAAGTGTGTTTGCGTGTTTCACCCGTCAAACCAACGAAACCATTTTTATTGAAGTAGAACATAGAATTTGATAAGATAAGAAAGGAAGAAAGAATTTTTATTTGCGGAATATGCGTGTTGAAGTTGTTACAACATTATTAAAGCATTCCCACATATTGTATAAAATCGTGGTGTGCAAATATTTTAATGTTTATAAAAAATAATTATTTAATTATGTCATAATGTTTTAATATTCGTACAAAAAAATAGTTTTACATTTATTACAATTTTAATTATGAATAATAAAAAAACTTAAAATGTAAATAAATTTTACCCTTTCTTCCGTACACTACCACCGTTTCCAAATCTTAAACCTAGCCAGTAAGGAGAAGAAAGGACAAACTCCCCGGCAGCCAGGGCTATAACCTATCATCATTGTACGAACAGAAGATGGGTAAGCTCAATAAGGGTTCCAGAGGAACAGTTAAATGGCTTTTATATGTTTATGAAACCAGCAACGACTTAAATAATAAAAAAAACAGTAACCCTCTACAAAAAATATCACAAATTAGATAAGAACCATCTCTATCATATCAGACAACATACAAAAAAATCTGAATCGAAATAGGTCTATTTCAAAAAAATCAAAAAAATAAAATCATAAAATCTTTATTCAATACTAAATGCATTAACTTTTTTAAAAGAGGGTAGCGTTTCCTTTTAAATGCAACAAAGCATTTGTGTTAGGAAGTGCTGCTCTGTCATAGCTCAATGTAGATGTTAAGGTAGGTGACACACTAGGTAAAAAAAATTTGATTACTAATATTTTTAAAACAATTACTTATTATTAATCTTATGATATTTAATTATTATTATTAATTGAAATTTGTAACATGTGCAATTTGCATATTTACATAATGACACAAACGTTCACTTTTTTTCTGTCGGGGGTTGATAAAAGTAACAGGATTTGACCATAGGAAATAGACGATAAATATTGCTCTAATAGGTAATTTAATAGCATATGTAAGTAAAAGAGTATCTCAACACCCATATTCCTGAAGAGAAATCTAAACCTCTACCATTGGGTGTACCCACGATAAGTCATAGGTACTTAGCCCGATAATTTGATTGGTAGCAAACCTATCGTTGGAGTTTTGGCGCCATCGAGAGAAAAGATGGTCGAAGTTTTTTCATAATTATTGAATTTCGTGTTAATATTGAGTGAAATTAGTCAATTTTGGTGGCATTTTGTACAATTTTGTTCAGTGAAAGTGCACAAAGGAAATAATCATGAAGAAATTAGCGTATCGTATATTTCCTCGTTGCCGCCAAAACTCATTACATGAGCTTGTGTAAAAAGGCCACCGTTTTACCCAAGAGCCTGACATGACTTACTGACTTATGACTTATGACTAATTAAAATTAATTGAAATTGATATAAAATTTGATGCAAATTAGTACTTAACTAACGGCTTAATACTAACGTGAATGCCAAAACCTAAAGAAAGAAGAAAAAAGAACCTATCGCTAACTACGCAATTAACATTTTTTTGTCGCCTCTGTGGTCTAGCGGTCCGGGTGTTGGACTTGATTGCATGAGGTCCCGGGTTCGAATCCCGGGTCGGCCAACAAAAAGAAAATTGGAAAAATCCAATTTTCTAATAAAAAAATGTTGGTCGGAATTGGAAATGTGCCCGGTTGGCGATAGGCTTGTCACCTATCACATTGTGGGTCTTAGTGTCTTCGGCTAGTCGTGGGTGCCTTGGTTGTGCCTCTACCTACCTCTTCGGGGATATGGGCGTGAAGATACTTTAACTGAAATTGAAATAAAATTTGATGCAAATTAGTACTTAACTAACGGCTTAATACTAACGTAAATGCCAAAACCTAAAGAAAGAAGAAAAAAGAACCTATCGCTAACTACGCAATTAACATTTTTTTAACACGTACATCATTAACAGCCATTGTTTAAAAAAAGTTACTATTAGAACTTCGAAAACTTTCATGATCAAACAGTAGCTTTGGCTTCGGTTATAATTAAGCATTTTATTTACAGAAACTTGCACTTGTTCAAAGACCAGGCGAGCCCAGGTTGCTTACGTCGGTAAACAACGAACATCAAAGGGCTATTAATAATAGCTTAATGTCGATGTCCTAAGTATGTTATAATTAAACTCCACCTTTTATTCTCATTGATTTGAGCTCGTTCAAATTATTCATTTGTATAATGATCTTCACGCCCGTGCTTTCAATAACAGGTAGACAGAGCCACACGATGTAATAGCAAACTTATTCGATCTTAGGATTTTAAACTTAAATCGTCGCGAATTAATAACATTTTTAAGTAAAGTAAAGTGTAGGGACATAGTTAGTGTTGTGTGTCGCGATATAGTGCCCAGAAATGATAGTGACAAGGACGTTCAAAAAAGAAGAATTAGACGGAGGGTTGACAGGCTCATCTGTCAGTAGATCCTCCTGTCAAAAGTTACAGCTCGCCGCCGCAGTCCCGTCGTGACCACGGCCTATGCAACTAGGCCGAAATATCGACAAATAAAATAAAAAGAGATCGTGAGTATCCCGTATAAATAATTAAAAATGTTATTCGATCTTATTCAATCCCGAGCAGTATTGTTTTTATTGAAAATATTAAAGAAATTTTCGAGTTGCCCGAACCAGGAATCGAACAGGAGATATAGGCAAATCTTAATCATTTGTATATTTTATCTTACTGATATAATAAGTGCCAGTGGAAGATTGTTTGTTACACTTTCATGGAAAACGACTCAACCAGTCGTCATGAATCCTTGTATATATATTCTTGAAAGTATTAGAAATAAGATAGGATACTTTTTAATGAATTAAATGCCAGCGAAGCCGAGAGCAAAAGCTAGTATCTACCTTGACATACAGTAGCACTGAAGATTGGATGTCGAGTCAACATTAATTTCATTGGGAGCCGCTTGCCCGTTCGTATGTTAATTATTTAAATCTGAGTTAGCATCTAGCCCAGAGCATATATTTGACAGTTTAAGTCATACAATACTTCTATAGAGCGTGCATGTGGCCCTAAGTGTAATTGTTTGGTTAATGTAAGTAAATATTATATTTGCAATCTTTGAATTATTTTTAAAATGTTTGTAATTTAGATTAGTTGATGCCAATCTGAAAATAGTTATAGCAATATGTAATTGAAGTTGCTCCTCACGACACAGGCTTGCCTAGTGTGAGGACCGTCGTTAGATTAAGATGTTAAAAACTCTCAGCGTTATACATAATTAATAAGATATTATCCTGTTAATATTATCTATTTATGTTTTTACTGTTTCTATGTTTTCGCTGTAAATAAATTTATTTTCATTTTTCCATTTTTTTTCAGCAAAAGCTAGTTGTTATTATTAATACATACATAATCTTAATTTTTTTTTAAATCAACCCTCGACAAAACCTGTATGTACCGTAGCTACGAATCATCGCGCTGTCGCGATTACGTTATCTTTCAAACAGAATCGTCCGCATCGAAATCGGTCAAACCGTTCAAAAGTTGATGCGTGGATTACCTTGAACACCTGGACAGATCTCTATAAATCGTAACTAAGGACCATCTTGATCACGTCAGCTTTCAAACAAAAAAAACCTCATCCAAATCAGACATGACAAGTCAACACGCTAGACACGTAAAATTGTTCTAAAAAGTATCTGATAAACTGTGTATACTCGTGCATACCTTAGCATGTTCCATTTTCAAATTTCACAGCGACATTAATTTCTGTGAAATTTAACATAGAAATAGATTTGACTTTGGAAATATTGATTACCTTTTAACGTCAAAAAAAGGAAATAGTTTATATTCGACTCCTATATTTTTATGTACCTATATTATTCGAGTTTTCCGTCATATTTTCTAAACAATTTTTGTTATTGGTATTCGGACTACTTACATAGTCCCATGACCACAATGTCTGGATCTGATAAAGTTAAAAAAAGGTAATTGAGGAAAATACTCATTTTTGTGTACGTGGATGACCTACTAATAGAAATCGAAGTTATTTTCTTACAGTTTTACTGCGCTAAAATTATTTTCTTGATATCTCAACGAGTTCTCCTGGGAGAGCTAATACTTTACTTTTTGACAATACGCATCCGAAACTGCAACCAAGAACTATTTTTCAAACTTGGAATAATGATGTAATCCATCTCAAGTAGCGGAATAGTCGAGAAATTCGAATTAATTTATAAAAATTCGAATCCTATTAATATTATAAATGCGAAAGTTTGTAAGTATGTATGTATGGACGTTTGTTACTCTTTCACGCTCGAATGGCTGAACGGATTTGTCTGAAATTTGGAAGACAGATAGATTTTGACCTGGATTAACATATAGGCTATTTTAAATCCCGATCGCACACCGGGTTTCTGTGAAAACGCGGGCGAAGACGCAGGTAGCAGCTAGTTAATTTATAAATGGTAGTATTATAGCTTGTAGCTTCATGGTACTTACATTTACTAATTTGCAAGTTTGATTATGCCCAGTTCATTCATTCGTTCATTTTTAGATACCGCAAATAAATTTAATTAAACCAAAGCTTAGCAACGTTTTCGTCATTACTAATTAGAAATAGTGTGATGTCATTGTCCTAAGTATACTATAATTAAACTCAACCTTTTTAACTCTCATTGATTTGTATCTAAATTTATCACTGACTAGTTGTTCGCTGTTGCTTTGTCTTTTTGCTGTTGTCAAGATAAGAATATAATTTAAACGAAATAAAACTACCAAAAGACATTTCAAACTAAATACAATATCAACTAAACATCAATAATGTTCTGCTATTTAAAATGCATTTTTAAGTGTACCTCAAAAAGCGCTTAATGCCAACAAAATATGTCACGAAAACATAACTCTGGAACATACCTACCCTTCCAAAAAAAGAAAAAAGGATTTTTCTGATACTTAAATAATTTTTTTTGCAAAATAACAAAAAAAAATTACTAAAATTCATACTTTCGTGAATTTTAGTTAAGTGTCTAATATTTAAAAATACAAACTCTTTAAGTTTAATTACAAATTATATTTTTTAGTACAAGGTTCTCTTGTAACTATTTTCCAAAATGAAAATAAAATACAATGAGTATCTTTACGCCCAAATCTCCGAAGAGTAAGGCAGTTCATATCTCTCGTACTTCATAGAGCGAGATCGGTAGAGTTCCTAGCTAAAATCGGTATTTTTGGTGACCAAAACGGTATTTGAAAAAGAAGTGCAATATTCAATCAAATTAATTTATTCATTAAAAACTACCTACAATTAAAAATTTGTATTAAAAAAAAGTTTCTTCACGCCCATATCCTCGAAGAGGTAGGCAGAGGAACAACCAGAACACCCACGACTAGCCGAAGAGACTAAGTCCCACAATATGATAGGTGGCAAGCCTACCCGCCAACCTATATCCAATCCCGAGCAACGTTTTTTTTTAATTAGAAAATTGGAAAAACCCAATTTTCTGTTTATTGCCCGACCCGGGATTCGAACCCGGGACTTCATGCAGTCAAGTCCGACAACTGAACCGCTAGACCACAGAGGCTTTTCAATAATATATCAAATTTTATTTCAGTGGGTATAACAATCCGAATATGTGCATTTTTTTATTTCACGAGGTCGCGTTATTTTTTATTGACACAATAAAGGAAAAAAGAGTCATGTAAATCACACTTTTGGGCTTGTCACGTAGCGACCAACAATTAAAAATTGCAAGCGCGCTGGGGCGTGTTTTGTGGAATTTGGTAATGAGACATACTTTTTTTAAGCCTATACCTTAATAACAAAGAGTTTATTGGTCTATAGGGTTGATTTAATCAAATTAGTTACTCTTTCCTTAAAGTTAAGAAAATTAATGATAAAAATAAAAACTAATTTCTCTCTCACTACAGGTCACAGGTGAATTCACGATGAACGAAAAAAAAAAAACGAATTCCTCTCTCACCACAGGTCAGTCCACTAGCGGAAAGCCCCTTAGAACATATATTATATAGGATATAAGGGTATTCCCCAAAACATATGAAATATTCTGAACAAGGTCCGTCCATACCTAAAATAAGTAAAATAAAATAAGTATCTTCACGCCCATATCCCTGAAGAGGTAGGCAGAGGTACAACCAAGGCACCCACGACTAGCCGAAGACACTAAGTCCCACAATGTGATAGGTGGCAAGCCTATCGCCAACCGGGCACATTTTCAATCCCAACCAACATTTTTTTTTTGAAAAATCCAATTTTCTTTTTGTTGGCCGACCCGGGATTCGAACCCGGGACCTCGTGCAGTCAAGTCCAACACCCGGACCGCTAGACCACAGAGGTGATTATCTATACTTACTATTGAGGGCTTTCCGGTAACATTAAACATAAATGAAAAAGTTTATTAATAGGTTATAAAGGTTATATATTAAATGTGCCAAATCGGCAAAAAAATCGGGAGAATTTCCATGTATACTCTGAAATCGTAGAAATATTGTTGTATTTCGGTGTTTCGGTAGATCGGAGCCTATTTCGGTATAAATACCGGAAAATCGGCAGGTTCGAGAACACTGAGGCAGAGGCACAACTAGGGCATCCAACTAGCCAAATTATAAGATAGGTGGCAAAGATATCGCCAGCCGACCAACATTGTTTTTATCAGAAAATTTGAAAAAACACATTTTCTTTTCGTTGCCATAACTGGGTTGACACCCTTATGAAGTGAAACCCAACGCTGGAACATTAGACCATAGACCAATACACACAGATATAACTAGACCATAGAGGCGATTATAATACATACACACTACAACAGAAGTGTAATATCCTTAACATGCCCAACTTCCTAAGTTAGGCGTGTTAAGGAGCTTAAGGGCCTTGAAGATTGGTCCTTTTCCTATGACAAAGAGTTTTATTAAAACCCCTTGCAGTGCTGGGATTGTTAGCAATCGTTTGTCGTATGAGGAATTACTAAACGAGTACTGAGCTGTTTAGTAATTCGATACAAAGAGCTTACATAAGCTTATTGATGGCTAAACTATCGGCGCTTATTAGACTTAAGTCCTTGTTTTTTTATAGTTTTTCTATTGACGTTTGGATGTGAAGACCCTTGCGTCTATTAGTGGTATTTAGACATATAATAGGCATATAATACCACCTAGTCAGACGTCACTGTGTTAGTGACGGTAAGCCTGCCGGTAAGCTATTCTACAAAGGACGACGGACCAACACGGGGAGAACAAAAAATACAATATAATAGGTAATGAAGTTTTAAAGAAAATTAAATGGTTACTTTTTAATATCTGTTTATTTTATTTAATACAACATTACAAATGTAGGTAATGTTCTGGAACAAAATCGACGTGCTTTGGTTGATGTAACGAATACTACCAACAGCGTTAGGATACCCTAGCCTTAAGAACTTTAATATTCAAAGCTTAAGACAGAAATATGAAGACCATGGGGGTTTAATTGGTAATCCTCTCATAATCCCCAATGAGAGAATACAAATAAAATGTTTCCTACGGGGAAAAATAAATAAATATTAATATTAATAAATATTGGATATATTCCTCTGACAGTGGAATTTAGACATATAACAATTATCGACA
>NJDC01006653.1:0-13849 GCA_002245475.1 Calephelis virginiensis | reverse complement strand
GATAAGAAAATTAATGATAAAAATAAAAACTAATTTCTCTCTCACTACAGGTCACAGGTGAATTCCCGATGAATGAAAAATTAAAAAGAATTCCTTTCTCACCGAAAGTCAGTTCTCTAGCGGAAAGCCCCTTATAACATTGAGTTATAGGATATAAGGGTATTCCCCAAAACATATGGAATATTCTGAACTAGGTCTTACTTACTATTGAGGGCTTTCCGGTAACATTAAACATAAATGAAAAAGGTTAATAATAGGTTATAAAGGTTATATATTAAATGTGCAAAATCGGTAGAAAATTCGGTAGAATTTCCATGTATACTCTGAAATCGTAGAAATACTGTTGTATTTCGGTGTTTCGGTAGATCGGAGCCTATTTTGGTATAAATACCGGAAAATCGGCAGGTTCGAGAACACTGAGGCAGAGGCATAACTAGGGCACCCAACTAGCCAAATTATAAGATAGGTGGCAAGGATATCGCCAGCCGACCAATATTGTTTTTATCAGAAAATTTGAAAAAACACATTTTCTTTTCGTTGCCCTAACTGGGTTGATACCCTTATGAAGTGAAACCCAACGCTGGAACATTAGACCATAGACCAATACACACAGATGTAACTAGACCATAGAGGCGATTATAATACATACACACAACAACAGAAGTGTAATATCCTTAACACGCCTAACTTCCTTAGTTAGGCGTGTTAAGGAGCCTAAGGGCCTTGAAGATTGGTCCTTTTCCTATGACAAAGAGTTTTATTAAAACCCCTTACAGTGCTGGGATTGTTAGCAATCGTTTTTCGCATGAGGAATTACTAAACGAGTACTGAGCTGTTTAGTAATTCGATACAAAGAGCTTAAATAAGCTTATTGATGGCTAAACTATCGGCGCTTATTAGACTTAAGTCCTTGTTTTTTTATAGTTTTTCTATTGACGTTTGGATGTGAAGACCCTTGCGTCTATTAGTGGTATTTAGACATATTATAGGCATATATTAGCCTAGCCAGATGTCACTGTGTTAGTGACGGTAAGCCTGTGCTGGCCTTTTACGAGTTGCCTGGCAGGAAGGCAGATGGTCTATTGCACAAAGGACGACGGACCAACACGGGGAGAACAAAAAAATACAATAAAATGGGTAATGAAGTTTTAAAGAAAATTAAATGGTTACTTTTTAATATCTGTTTATTTTATTTAATACAACATTACAAATGTAGGTAATGTTCTGGAACAAAATCGCCGCTCTTTGGTTGATGTAACGAATACTACCAACAGCGTTAGGATACGCTAGCCTTAAGACCTCTAATATTCAAAGCTTAAGACAGAAATATGAAGACCATGGGGGTTTAATTGGTAATCCTCTCATAATCCCCAACGAGAGAATACAAATAAAATGTTTCCTACGGGGAAAAATAAATAAATATTAATATTAATAAATATTGGATATATTCCTCTGTCAGTGGAATTCAGACATATAACATTTATCGACAATTATTTAAATTTAAAGGTAAAACTAACGTCTAGTTAAATTCAGTACATATCGGTTAGTATGACCATTATTATTTTTTCTTAGTTTTACTGTACCTAATCAAAGTCTTATTATTCTTTTATTATAATAATTCGAGGTTTTTTTTGCGAACATTACTTAGTGAATGAATATCACCTCATTTACTAAAATATTATCTAATCTAATTAAAGTTTGATTTACAAAATGAAGATTGGCCATTGGCCAAAGATCTGAATATTTCTCTAATCGTAAAAAATGCTGTGAATGTTTCTTAATGTGGAAAATAAATAAAATAATAGCTAGTAATTTAGGTAAATTAGACCATCATGGTAACAGGTAGGTAAAGGTAACAAACAGCTTGAAATGTATTAGTAAATAAGAAACGTAACCGCTAGTGACAGATAAGTAAAGTAAGCAATTAACGTCCAGTAATAGGTAAGTAAGTAAATAATCTATAATATAAAAATGAATCGCTAAATGTGTTGGTAAGCGCATAACTTCGGAACGACTGGACCAATTTGGATAATTCTTTTCGTATTATGTTAATTATTGCCAGAACAAGGTTCTTATGATGGGAAAGTTGCAGGGAAAGTGGGAAAAACAACATTTTAAATTTTTCCCATACAAACTGAACGGGTCGAACGAAGTTCGCCGGAGTAGCTAGTCTATAATATAAAAATGAACCGCGAAATGTGTTGGTAAGCGCATAACTTCCGAACGGATGGACTGATTTGGATAATTCTTTTTTTATTGTGTTAGTTATTATCAGGAGAAGGTTTTTAGAAGGAAAAAAACCGGAAAAGTTGCAGGGAAAATGGAAAAATAATACTTCATTATTTCCCATACTGAACGGGTGGAACGAAGTTCGCCGGGACAGCTAGTACCTAATAATAAGAAGGTGAATAAGATAAATATCGCTATTAATAGCTTGTTAAAACAGTCACATTACAGTTAATAATAGCAATGTAGATTATATATATATAACAGCTAATAATAACCATATCGATAAGAAACATTACAAGAATTATTAGATCCACAGCAGATAGTTTATGGTAAGTAGATTGAAGAAGATAGAAGACACATAGCAGCTAATAACAGCAAGGCAAATTAGACACATAATAGCCAATAATATCAAGGTAGATAAGACACATAATAGCTAATAATAGCAAGGTAGATTAAATTCATAACAGCAACACTAGCTAATAATGGCTAGGTAAATAAACATTACAGTAAAAATTAGACACAGATAATCATAGCCATTGAAATTAAACACATAACAGCCAATAAATAGACAAATAACAGTATATATTATAAATGCATGTGGCAACTTGGTAATTTAGGAAAATATTAAATATTAATAGCTAGATAATATAAAGATAACAGTTATTAATTTCCCATGTTTTAACCGTCATAAACCTCATGTATTGCGTGTTACTCGTTAACTACAGTATTATATGTCACGACAGAAATGAGTTAGTAATCGTACGGTAGCGTAGGGCTTCGGATTATGTTACGAAAGGGTTAAATGATAGCCATTTATTGATTGATTGACACTGAATTGGTATTAAGTATGTAACAAGGATAATGACTAGGGGCTGACAATGATGACCTCGTTGTAAGAAAACTTATTATTGTTCTCGGTTTTGACTTTTCGTATGTTACTTTCCATCTAATAAAAGAAGCTATTTGCCCGCTACCTCGTCAGCGTAAAATAGTTATGATTTTGATATAAACTTTCATCCCTATTAATAGTCGTTTGGAGGTTGATTTTTAAAAAAATAGTCTCTGTTTGATCTCCGATCTTTGGCTATATGGGTATCAAATTTCATAAAAAACGGTTCAACAGTTTAGCCGTGAAAGAGCAACACACAGACAGATATTCGAAATATGAATTCATCTTGATTTTAATTGTAATTCTTTTTTGTTTTATAATTATAGACTAGAGAAGGTGTTTATAAAATATTGGAAGAATTTAAACAGTAAAGACAAAACATCGGGTTAGCTAATATTACATAGTAACAGCTAGTATTGATCACTGTGATAGTCTACCGTCTGAGTATTGGTGACACGGTACGGAAATATCCTTAAATCAATGTGAATATACAGAAGTATCTTCACGCCCATATCCCCGAAGAGGTAGGCAGAGGTACAACCAAGGCACCCACGAGTAGCCGAAGACACTAGTCCCACAATGTAATAGGTGGCAAGCCTATCGCCAACCGAGCACATTTCCAATCCCGACCAAAATTTTTTTTTTAATTAGAAAATCGGAAAAATCCAATGTTCTCTTTGTTGGCCGACCCGGGATTCAAACCCGGGACCTCATGCAGTCAAGTCCAACACCCGGGCCGCTAGACCACAGAGGCGATACATACAGAAGTAGAGATGTTGAATACACAGTAATAAATGTGTATTCAAACTTTTGAGCCATCCTCACTTCATCCGTCCTCGTTTTTAAGATACCGAAATGAAACGTAGCATTTTTGTAATTGACTTGAAAAAAGGAGCAGATTCTAAATTCTATTGTATTTTTCTTTTTTGTGACTACTGGCCGATTGCCAACCGACTGCTATGGTTCCTGTTTAGTAAAAAAATATTTCAAAGTAGTCCCATACTACTAGGATGTTGATGCAATTTATTTGGGACCATTTCGGAATTGTTATATCTTTTGAAATAGAAATTATCAAATCGCGACGTAGTACCTAATAAAATAGTTAGAGGCGGTTTTCGCAGTTTTATTGCGCTTTAATTATACTTCCTAAGTATTTCCATAAAAAATGTGAGGAAAGAAAGCCAAATAAATAAAATGGGAGATTGTAAGACAAGCAAGCACGTAACTTTCCAAAAGTTTACTTAAAGTTTTCAAAGTTACACTGCCAAAAATAGGCAAGGTGTTAAGCATCTTGCGCAACTTTACCAAAAGGTATTTTCACGCCATTATCCCTATCCAGGTAGACAGAGGTGGACACAAGATAGGTATCCCACGTAAACACGAAGTCTCACAATGTGATAGGTTGCAAACTTATTTAAAACCAGGCACATATCCAATTCCAGGCAATGCTGTTAGTGTCAGAAATTTGAAAAAAACATATCCTTTTTAATACTTGACCTGGGAATCTGGCCTAGGATTCCATAAAGTCTAGGTCAATACCGGACCGCTAGGCCACTGATACTATACACTTTACTTTTTATCCTTCAGATTAAAATACGACAGGGGCGACAAGAATAGACTATAGGTGGCGGTTATCTCCTGCTATCAGGAAACAAAAATGACAATTTAAATGTCTATAGGCTGCGGGTATCTCTTACAACGAATTCTCCTTCTTCTTTGCCATCCTATTTCGTAAAAATAACACATTGCACAAACTAAAGCGAAATTCCACAACGTAAATAAAATTGAATGGTATTTCATTAAGTTCTTTTATTGCGAATTTCCGGGAACTCTTTCTATTTTTTCCTTTTTCCTCTGATTCGAGGCCTATTTAAATTTTCCTGGCAGTTGGTATTGGTTAGTTGATAATTATTATTTCATGTTAGAAGAAGGGGCAAGCGGAAACCGTAGCGTATACACACCATAGATGTCATAGGTGCTTTGCTTTTCTTTGGCAGGAGTGTTGTGTCTAAGGTACCTACAAGTCGACCTGCTATCCTAGTTATTTCACAGCACTCTACTATTAATGGTTTTATTTGTAGCCACGTATAACCCATGCTCACATCTTACAATATACCATGCACTCATAGGAATGCACAAGGTATATTATTTTTTTAAGATATTGGAAGGCTAACAAGCAGACGGGTTTCCTGGTGGTATGAAATTCAAGATAATAAACCAATGAACCCACCAATACCATCAGAGATGGTAATGGTGCGTTGACAACCTCAGGCCGGGATATTAAGTTTAGAGTAAAAGTAATCCTCCGAACCGGAACACGTCAACAGCAAGCGCTGACTTATGGCGGCAGGAAAAGGTAAAGCGGTGGTAGCAATCCGAGCGAGTCGCTTCCAAACGTGGTAGATTTGGTAGTGACATGATGTCATGTCATGACAGATGTCATGGTATTAGTGACGGTCAGTTCGCCTTTTACGGTCTGCCCGGCATGAAGGCAGGAATACTGATAAGTTTTTTCCCCGTGTTGGTCCGGGCTTCTTTGTAGAATAGACCATCTGCCTTCCTTGCCAGGCAGCTCGTAAAAGGCGAGCATATGCTCACCGTCACACATCTGACTAGGTGGTAGAATTTAGCAGCGACTCGCCCAGATTGGTACCATCGCCTTACCTATTCCTGCCGCCATAACGTCATGACGTGTTCCGGTCCGGAGGGTAAGGCAGCCAGTAAACTTACTTTTGCTCGAGGCCTAACATCCCGGCCTCAGGTTGGCAACGCACCATTACCACCTTTGGTGTCTCTACCCGGCGTGAATTTCTTAACATCAGAAAATCCGTCTGCTTGTTTGCCTTCCAATATCATAAAAAAAAGGAGCCCGGACCAACACCAGGAGATAGATATCTTATGCGCAATAACATCAGTGATCTAAATAAAGATTCCTTATTAGAGGTTCAATAACAACGTTTTACGAGGGACAAATATCACTCTTTCAATCAAATATTTGATATCAAAGTAATGCCGTAATTTTATTCTTCCCTTTTTTTTTAAAATTTATTAAATGTTTTCCTGTATTTGGAAACCTTTTTGCAAAATTAAACAAACAATGAAAGCGCAGAAAGCTCATATATAATAAATAAATAAATCTCTGCCGTCTCTGTGGTCTAGCGGTCCGGGTGTTGGACTTGACTGCATGAGGTCCTGGGTTCGAATGACGATGATCTATATCGGAACTTTAGAATTGATTTCGTCAATGTAATAACAAAAAAGTGCAAAGGACCACCTGCACACACTTGACCAGCATGTGAATGTTGAGGCAATCCAACTCCTCGATACCACTGATACAATACTCCTCTGTGGTCTAGCGGTCCGGGTGTTGGACTTGACTGCATGAGGTCCTGGGTTCGAATCCCGGGTCGGCCAACATAAAGAAAATTGGATTTTTCCAATTTTGTAATAAAAAAAATGTTGGTTGGGATTGGAAATGTGTCCGGTTGGCGATAGGCTTGCCACCTATCACATTGTGGGACTTAGTGTCTTCGGCTAGTCGTAGGTGGCTTGGTTGTACCTCTGCCTACCTCTTCGGGGATATGGGCGTGAAGATACTTTAAATAAATCTTCCATTTATATATGGGAATATGCAACATAATTAAAGATTTTTAATGAAATATATGTAGCAGTAGTACACAATATATTGCCATAATTTTGTCTATTCATCTGATCGTTAATGTCTTTGTACTAATACCCGAAAATGTTACCTACTAGTTTAATTTTGTTAAAAATTTTATTCATTCTTATTTCGTAGTAGGAGCTATTATGAAATTTGAATGAATAAAATTACTAATGTACTTTAAACCAAGGTAGATCGTATGTAAGAAACTTTCATTATTTATGAAATGAATAATGTCTGTCCTTGGATCAGAATCATCGGATCTTGAGCTAATGTATTTTAACTTCAATAGCAAAGCGGCACTTACAATTTATTCTAGATTTACTTATCAAACATCACAAGTTCTAGCCTTATCGATTTTGCTGTCTAGGACGCAGAAAGTAATTAAAAACCTCACTATTTAGCAACACAGTATGTAGTATGCAAATGAAGGATGAGACTTATATAAAAATGATAATTATAAGCTCAGCGATTCTCAAAGTTTCTCCATAATTTAACAGAAGTAAAATTGAAAAAGGATTACTCTTATTTCTATAACATATTATTGTCTAAATAAACTTATTTATGCATTATCAGGTTTATTATTTTTCTTGTTTTTTTTTTGGATTTTAATCAAACTTAAATTGGATTAACAGAAACACATGTGTAAAAAGTCTTAGGGATATACAAAAAAAAACTATATGTAACACATTGTTTGGTTCAATTGATATTCTCAGATAATGTGTTAGAAGTCCAAGAGGTAGTTCCTAAAACTAACGAATTTTAGGCCATTTAGTTTTGTAGTTAATGTGTTAATATAATTAAAAAGCGTGTTTGAAATTACACTAATTTAATAATAAAATTAAAAAATATTTTTAGTTTTAAAGTTTTTTTATTATAAAACAAATAAGTTAATTAATCAAAAAAAATAATACTATCAGTTAGTAAAACTACGTCTCCTATAAATATCAAAGGTAATGACGATGATTTGCCAATTTGAAGTTTGGACATATTCCTATTGCGTATAGGCAAGATCACAGGCTGGCTTATTCTACAAATCTGACCAGATACTAGGCGTCACGTAGTTCACCACATCTTCGCACTTATGAATATAAGAGGCAATTGAAAATTGATGCCTTATTATAATTCAACCACTAACTTGATCGTTAGTCAACTTATTATCGCATTAAAATTATGACATACGTTCATAGAAATAACCATCAAAATCTATTTTTTATTGGCCGAAAAACATAAAAAACAATAAATATAGAAAACACACAAAAGTTTTTTTTTTGTTTCATTAGTTTTTACAGCTTTCCCTTCTTAGAGCCGGTTAAAAAAATAAATAAATGGATGAATATGTTAAATAGTCATTCACATGCACTTTAGAGTTTTATAACATACTAGCCGCCTCTGATTCGCATGAATATGAAATATACACATAAACATTCCTCTTAAATCACTTCATCTACTAAAAATACCGCATCAAAATCCGTTGCGTAGTTTTAAAGATTTAAGCATACAAAGGGACATAGGGACAGAGGCAGCTACTTTGTTTTATACTATGTAGTGATAAATACATATAATTAAGTTGTTGAACGTCATCACGAGCAAATCTTTTAGTATATGAAAAAATATTGCTGTCCGTTAGTCTCGCTAAAACTCGAGAAGAGCTGGACCAAATCGGCTAATAGTGGTTTTAAATTATTTGTAGAAGTCCAGTAAAGGTTTGAGGTATAAGAAAAAAGAAAACTGCGAGGAAACTAGCATAAACAACATTTTAAGTGTTTCTATACAAACAGGTGGAACGAAATTCGCTGAGACAGCTAGTTAGAAATATATTATCGTTTTCGCATAAAAGCATAAAATGTTTACATGAATTCGCGGTACAACATAAATGAAGACAAAGCTAAATAATAATAATAATAATAATAAGTTTACTGTCAAAAGATTAAAAACAATACAAATATCTATAAACAAGTATTAATATGAAGGGTTATTAAGTAGTTAAAAAAGCTTAACTCTAAAAAAAGTTTTTGGCGAAAAGAAACAAATTCAGTTAGTGTTTCATCAGTTGCCGGAAGCTGACAGTGAAACGCTGATTTCCGTTTTTTCCCTAGCTGACAAGCACATACAGTAATTAAAACATTATTACAGCATTTAAAAACATTTAACATCAAACATTGCAATAAACACACAACAAATAAATAAACAAATCCTGTCTCCACAGCATCCTTTGTATGACAATAATATAAACAAAATATGCAAGTAGTTAAAAAATAATAATAAGTGAGACTAGATTATAGATTTTCCCTTAAAACAGGGAATACAATTTAATAAAGTAAGAAATACAAATTATCCGGCAATAATTATAAAATTAAAATAAATAACTAACAATATCGAAATAAAAATAAAAATGTTCATTTAAAAAATGTCAGATTTCAATGACTACGTATGAGAGTGGACATAATATGATAATAAATGAACTGCTCGTATATATTAAACTTGAACTTGAACAAAGCATGTCAAAAATAAAGTAAATTTACACTAAGAGATACCCTAAATAAAAAAAAATACTAGTATATGTGTATACAAGACCAAGAAAACAATGAAGACACACATACTTTAATCGAATATCTAGATACACACAAAAACAACAAAAATCTATACACCTATTAACAAGATACCTATATTAACAAGATTGGAGTGTATGCTATAAATCTCTAATATTAAAATAAACTCATTTTACTACATGCATAGGAGTGTATATTCGTTTTATATTATACAAAATTAACACTTTTCTCTTTTTTTTCTGCCTGTCTGTTTGTTTGTTTCGGCTAATCTCTGAAACGGCTAGACCGATGTTGACGGGACTTTCACTGGAATGTAGCTCGTGTAATATAAAGTAAGCTATGCTGCATATATTTTCAAGAAAAGACAATTAGTTTAATTGACAAATTCTTTTGATTGGGCCTATTTACACCTCGAGAATCACACAAAGCCCAATAAATTATCTGTTTTGACTTAGACGTTCTTTTATCATTTCTGTCATAACCACTAATCTAATACTAGCCGACACGGTGAACTTTGTATCGCTAAACATTAGCAGCTATTATCAGCTTGTATGGGTTTAAGCAATGTTTTTCCAATTTTCCCAGTAATTTTCCCATTTTTCTTTTTACATTACCTAACACAATAAAATAAGTAAAAAAAGAATAAATAAGAATTAACAAAATATCAAATTCAGGCATGATTCGAAGACCACAAGAAATGGGGATTCATTTTTATATACATGGAATACAGTGAACAAGTACAAAGCTTTATGTAGGTACGACCCACGAATTAATATTTATGTGGTACTACCAGAGATTAAAAGACCAGAGACCAGAGACCTGAAAGAGAAAATGTGAGTTTGGTAGAGCGCTGTGAAATTATATATGTTAATTTAATAACTATTAGTATATTATCCCCTCTGTGGTCTAGTGGTCAAGCGGACTTGACTTCTTGAGGTCCCGAGTTCGATCCCAGGGTCGAGCAAAAGAAAATTAGAAATTATTTTCAATTTTCTAGTAAAAATTACATTACCTAGATTGAATACGTGCCCGGTTGGCGATAGGCTTGCCGCCTATCATATTGTGGGACTTGTGTTTGTGCCTCTGCCTACCCCTTCGGAGATATCGAGGTGAAGATACTTTTTTTATCTTATCTTAGGTATTAGAAACCTGTATCTGCTTGCGTAAGTATTTATACTGTGTAATTTACTCAACGTTAATCAAAGACTCGTGGGCTATAAGTAGAAATGCTCTTGTTTGTGCTAAAGCTTTGTTTGAAGGTTAAGGCTCTCGAGACACAAAGTTTTGGATATTTGCTCCATCTTGAATTACATTTTCATAGACGAGTATAAATAGATTAGCCCTTAACTACAATCACGTTAATATACATATTTGTAAACAAAGAAACACTTCTACTGTTTTACATATCACTTATAATTTATTACTTTGTAAATAGCCTACCTGTTTCGCTTATACAGCATCATCAGGGCTAAAACTTAAATTATTTACAAAGTAATAAATTATAGGTGATACGTGAAACAGTACAAGTGTTTTTTTATTTAAAAATATATTTAGAAGTTTTACCAAGCGCCGACGATGGAAAATATCAAATATAAATTACAAGCTGTTTCCATGTTTCGATTTCGATAACTCTGATTTTTTACAAACTTTCATCCTCGATTTTAAACCGAATGAAAAAAGGAAGAGGTTATATTTGACTCATTCTTTTTTTATCAACTTCTAAACGGATTTCTCCGTCGTCTTATCCCTGCTATTACAAGTTCTTTTTTTATTTAAAAGAGCGCACTTCCGACGTTGTCCCTTTGTGACCATCATCTGGTGACGGAATTCCAAGAAATTCGAGGAAAATACTAACACTTTTTGTACCTATATGATATACTTATTGATAACGAATTCGGTTTCTTGAAGTCTTACTGCGCTAAAACTATAGCCATTTGAGGTTTGATTTTTTTTTTAAAAAGTAGCCTGTATTTGAACTAGGGTCTTTAATCTGCATATGCGATTTAGCTGTGGAAAAAACAAAAAGAGACACAGTTTTTCATATTTATGATACTAGTAAGTGTTGGTCCGAGCTCTTTTGCAGAATAGACCATCTGCAAGGCAGCTCGTAAAAGGCGAACATAGGCTTACCGTCACTAACACCGTGACATCTGACTAGGTGGTAGAGTTTCGCAGCGACTCACCCGGATTGGTACCACTGCCTTACCTATTCCTGCCGCCATAACGTCATGTCGTGTTCCAGTTTGGAGGGTAAGGTAGCCGGTAAACTTACTTTTGCTCGAGGCCTAACACTCCGGCCTCAGGTTGGCAACGCGCCATTACCACCTTTGGTGTCTCTAGGCGGCGTGAATTTCTTACCATCAGGAAATCCGTCTGCTTGTTTGACTTCCAATATCGTAATAAAAAAAGGTTAGCTTGGAGTTATAGTTTATGAAAAAATCAATATAAGTGTCTAAAGTTCGACTCCCAGTCAAAAATTAAACGCCTATACAAAAAACTACGATTACATAGGTGATGAGATGGAAAAGTATGATGAAAGATGCTTTACCAATTTTGATCAATTTCCTAAATGTTTGTAATTTGTTTAAAAAAAAAGACAGTATATTTTTCTAATTTTATGTCTCCATGGATTATTAAAAAAGAACTAAATAACTAACAGGTGGATGAATTTTTATGGTTTCTTGGATCACTTATGCTTAATTGTTTGGTGAAGTTAACTGCATTTGGGGGTTAAATTTAAAGATATGAACCCCATGTTTGTTTTTTGTGTTATTCTGGATCTTTTCTACAAACCAAGCGACATTCTTACCTTGCTGTTATAATATTACAATCGAGCATGGGTTAAATGTTTTACTACCAATAAACCACTTCTGATAGAGTACCATGGAACGTACCCATATATGGATACAACAACTCACCTTTTCCTGTGACAAAGACCCTACCATTTTACCATACATACATACATACATATCTTCACGCCAAGTCCCTTACGGGGTAGGCAGAGAGTATCGAATGCCAGACCATTTTACCATTTTACGGCAAACTAAACCTAACCTAACACTTGACATCAACAGCTATATTAGCAACAATGTTGTCAATAGGCATGGGACTGGCATGCCCTGTAGGGTAAAAGTCCCTTATTATTTAGATTAAAAAAAAATGTTGTCAATAGGCCATGGTTTACCCAAACCATGAAGAAAACCGTGTGCTTGTCAGTTGTCTTGTGACATAAAAATTCAAGCTTGGAATGCTATATTAGGTTTTTCTTAAAAGTTTCATATAGTAGGGGAGCCCAGGATGCTAATTGAGAAGTCATTCCAGTGTCACAGATTGGACTTTGACTATAGGACTCTGTCGATTATATGATGGATAACAAAAAATACAATTCCAAGTTTACATTTTTAGTGGTATCAGGAGCGTTTTAAATCATAATATTACTTCTTCATATCGAGTGCTGTAGGTATCAATAGTGTACATGACTTTAAGTGAGTTTAATTTTAAGTAATCAATTTTAATTTGATTAATTAATTTAATTTTAAGTAACTGTTTTAGCTCTCTTGAACTCCCCTACTATGAGATTGTATAAAATCTTATTTTACTGTAAAATTTTGCGAAGTATTAAAATGAAATATGAAGACAAGTGAACTAATTTCACAGTTGACCTAATTACTTTTTCCCTGTATTCCGTTACTACGTAAATGACTCATTTAGAATGGGATTATTATAACTATATACATCTGAACGTTGACTACATTTTTGTACGCACGAAGTGAAAACTTTTTTAGCGGCTTTGCGCACTTTTTTTTGGAATGGGTAAAACCTTCTAAACGTGACCTGATGGAAAATTCGTAAAACGGCGCAGGGCGCTTGCGCGAATATTTGTGTTGTCATGTTCGTGTACGGCAGCGCAATAAATGAATATTGTATTTTACCTCATAAATTATAGTGCTTTCACACTGATAATTAAAGCAATTCGTGCAAAATTATTCCCAAACCATTCTAAAATATCAAAAATGCATAACGTTAATATTCAAATTTTTACTTCTGCCAGCACTCCCGGATTGCAACCTATATTGCCCTTCATTAAAAAAAAATAATTAAACGTAATAAAATTATGTGAGCTAGTAAATGGTTATAAACATATATATCTTTTGTAGGATATGATTATTTTTAATGTTAGAGATTACTTGTAATATGCTATCCACACAGCGCGGAAGTGAGCTACTACCGCTCCCCCCTCTCCCGCTTGGTCAGGCTGTCGCCAACCTAGTGCCGCACAAAGATTGCCAGCAATCTTCGAGGTATGCAGAAAAGTGATCTCCATCGGAACTTTAGAATGGAATAACAAAAAAGTGCAAAGGACCACCTGCACAAACTTGACCAGCATGTGAATGTTGAGGCAATCCAACTCCTCGATACCACTGATACAATAGTCCTCTGTGGTCTAGCGGTCTGGGTGTTAGACTTGACTGCATGAGGTCCCGGGTCGGCCAACAAAAAGAAAAATTGGATTTTTCC
>NJDC01006648.1:9891-23076 GCA_002245475.1 Calephelis virginiensis | reverse complement strand
GAAGTTCCGGGTTCGATCTTTGGGTCAAGCAACAAAAAAATATAAAATGTGTATTATCAATTTTCTAATAAAAATAACGTTTCTCGGGATTGTATATATGCCCGGTTGGCGATGGGCTTAGTGGCTCCGGCTAGTCGTGGGCGCCTTCTGGGATAAAGATACTTTACTTTATTCTACTAGAAAAGCATATGACCAACGCACTGTGATATCCGGACCTAAATTTAATAACGCTAAAGACCAGACAGGCTCATTAGCAGTCTGACAATTCGATAAATTTCCTATAATAGGTATATACGCCCAGTCCGTCACGCTCCAACCTACGAAAAGACACCTAGTCTCCTTTTATATATTGATTTTACACAAATCCTATTCTATTTCTTTTTTGATCGACTTCAAAACAGAAAATTCTCAATTTAACTACATACATGTTTTTCGTATATTTGTTACGCGATTACTCGATTTTGATGTTTCTATTTTCGAAAGATAGGTCATAATTCCAAGGTAGTCCTATATTATTTTTATTATATTTCGACTAGTGGTTTTTAATTACAGTTAATAGTGCATATATTTCTTAATTATCTTAAGACATAAGTAAGAAGAGTAAGAAAAAAAATGGTCCCCATTTCGGAAACATTTGCTATCTTTCGAAAAAAGATTTGTCAAATCGCGACACGGTTCCCAATGAAATAATTGAAGTCGGCTTTTACAGTTTTACTGCGCTTAATTATTTAACCCCCGACCGAACCTCCGACGGAAAACGAAGAGTGCTATAAGTTAGATGTGTACAGACACGTCAAACTGTGTGTTTGACGAGTGCATGTTTGTATGTGTTTGTGTGTTTGCATTATAACTTCTGCTCGGATGGACTGATTTCGATGCGCATTTTCGTTTTAAAGCTAACGTAATCGGAATGGTTCTTTGTTAAATTACTGATAGGTTTCATCGGGGGTTTTTGAACTTTTTTTTTTAATTTTAGTGTTATAATATAAATATATTATAAGATTCGTGTTTTTAAAAAAGGCCTTAATCCTTTTTTTTTAAATCCAAAGCACCGAGTTCGGTCAAACAGTATGCAAAACCCTACAGATTACGAAAAAAAATGGGCTTCTGTTCAAGTGTTAATGCTATAAGGATAATCCCTAAGATTTGCTTTTCACAAAGTATGCAGATGTACGTAAATACATACAATGCAAATGTGTGAGTATAAATACCCGACATCCTGGGGTGCCTCTTCCAGCTTTACGTGTAAAATTGTAAACATGGAGTTGAACTTCAAGCCTGATATTATTTAAAGATGTGTATGTTTGTTTGTATCTTTTATTTTGATATTGCTGCAATGATCTAATTTACACAAATTGCCAAGAGTCTCCGAAACCGGCGTATTTGTATGAAAAGGGTAATGAGCGTGAAGGAAGCCAGACTGATTTGTCAGGATCGTGAGGTCTGTCACTCGATACTCTCTGCCTACCCCGTAAGGGACTTGGCGTGTAGATATGTATGTTTGATTTAGTTTTAGGGGTTTATTTATGAGGCTATGAAATTGTATGTGCCCCTTTTTATTACTTAAGCGGCTTACCCCGGGATTTTTTAATAAGTGGCCACGACCAAATTATAATAATATTCTTAACCATACAAAATATTATTAAAGTATAAGAAACCTCACCACGAAATATTAAAACCTTTAAGGGCCACTTGCGCGTTCCCGGGTTAACTATTTAACTCTAAATTAGCTTTTAATTAGAGTTAAATCTCTTTAAATTTGACAGTATAACTCTTTATTAAATTTAACCCCACAATGTACAAGGGGCCCTAAGACCTCCAAAGCGTAAAGACAGAGTTAAATCAAGAGTTCATAACAAAATCTCGTATATTTTTATAACAAACTAGCGGCGATACGTGCTTCGCTACGTATATATGACTGCATGAATGACATAACACAACAAAACAAAAAAATTAAAAAAACAACTGAAAAAAGTTTCAATATGACAACACAATCCCCATATGAAAAAAGTTTCAATTTCACTAAAAAATACCCATTAACAAAATGATCCGTCATTTATTGAATTCATTTGTTACAAAAAATGTCATAAATTAAGAACCAACACTAGAAAAAATGACTGATTTTATGCAAAATTCACATAAACCATCTATTAAATAGTCCAAACAAAGCCTAAGCATTTGGTTTGGATAGGTGAGCCCGTTCTTGAGTTATAAAATTACAATGAAAAGTGGCATTGATGTATAAGCGTCATAATTTGAAAGTGAATACAAATGAAGAAAAAAACAAAATTTGTCAGATCATTATAAAATAAAATCTTTATTTTTTATCTTATCTTTTAGTAGGAATATTCGAGATCAACAACATGTATTTTAGATAAAAATAAATATAATCGTTTTTTTACTACCACAGAATGGACCAAGTTATCCACAGTAAAGAACAAATATATTTTTAAATTAGAAACAATAACAAATTATTCCTTCGGTCATTTAATAAATGCCTTTTTTTGTAGTATAAATTAAAATTTAAACATAAAAGAATTGACTAGTCTTCTTATTTACCAACAAAAAATAATCTTGTTTGTTTTCACAGAAAGAGTTCTATTCTGTGGACTTGTAATAATCATAATTAAAAAATATTTTCATCATCTGTATCATTATTTTTTTCGTCAAATGCCTAGTTCTCTGATTTGTTTACAGTATTAGATTTATTCATAATCTACCAGAGGTGCATTAATCACCGTTTAATAAACGGAATGTCATTTGAACTATTTGAGTCATCCGAAAAATGCTAATTGAATTACCGTGTTTTTAATGATGATTACTGTCTGTAGTAGAATGATTACCGGGAGTTAATCTATCAGACAGACCAGGTGAAATGGTTACTGTTAAAGCTTCAGATGTTTCGAGGTTTAAGGTGAATTTGGCTCTATGGAAACATCAGAAAGATATTGAGTTGCGTTCAGACATTAATGAGTTTTCCGTTAAACTGGGTTATTTCGAAGTATCAACGGTAGTGGTGTTTCTGTATAAGTAAGCTCCCGTCAAAGCTTCTGATAAAGCTTGGTTTTCGGGAGAAATTAGGACAGAACATTATACACAAACTATATTTTAATAACAAATTACATTTGAATCTCACCTATGCTATAAGTGAGGGCATCTAATGTGAGCAGCACATATCAGGCAACTCAACCGTTTTACTTGGAGAACTAAAGGGCTTTTTACACATTTTGACGGTAGTTAATGTACTATTTTCGTCTTGAAGTTTTCGCGTATATAGTTTTTTATGTTTTCAAAACGTTTCTTTATATTACTACTCTTTTTATACACTACCTTTACTGGCTTACTTTCAAGTTCTCTTTTGAATCTCATAAGTCTCATTCGAAATTTTAGCTAATTTGAAGTTTAAATTGATCACTTTAAGTCTTAATTTTTCGTTTCCAGATTTTAAAAGTCTTACTGCAATACTTATAAGAGCAAGAGAAGTAGACGGGCTAGACGGTGGAGTATTCATATCCACAAAAAACGCTGCAGCTCTCTGTCGTTTCTGTTTTTTGCGACTTTCCTTGGCTTTTATTCTTCATTGTTTTCAAATAATCCTCTGCATTCAAGGAGTAAAATCTTTAATTGTTTACTCGACCCTATGTTTTCTTTTTATGGTATCTTTGTCTTTCCTTTCCTTTTCTTTCTTCTATTTCCACTTCATTTATATTGACACGAGTTAGTCTCATGTTCAATTTCTTCTGTTCTAGTAGCCGCTTCTTTTTTTCTTCTTCCAAAAGTTGTTCTCGAGCTCTGATTAATCTGATTAATTGCTGAAATAAAGGACCATCCAGCTATTATACTTTATGTAATAGCAACAAAAATGATCAACAAAAAATAATAAACGAGTTGGTATTCGGTATTACATACGAAGATATTATATAACAAAACAAAACTTATAAAAAATCAGGTAGATACGTTTGACGGTTAAATGAAAGGACAAACAGACAAAAGAACGGATAGCGGAGGCTATAAACTTTAAAACTTACATCGTTTCTGTGGACACAACCTTTAACCTTTTTTCTGTGGACAAAAAGATATTTTTGGAAAGAACCGCAAACTACAACTTACATTTTAATGTTAGAATCGTGGAAACATGCTGTATGCTCTTATATCCTTATTACTTTTAATAATACCATATCAAGTGATTTTTAAATATGATTCTTACCTTTATACAGTTGTAACAGAAGAGAACACTTGAACTTTTACTATTCACTTTGGAAACACACAATTTTTTTTTGAATTAACTTCGCGCAGTTCCGCCCAAAGTCCGAAATCGAAGCGAAAGATAACCAGTGTTGCCGCCCGCAAAATCCCAATTTAAATTCATTCAAAAATTGAATCAAAATCAGAAAACTCTTTATTCACTTGAACCATACAAGTGGTATTTGTGCGCGTTGACATTTTTTTAAACTACCACCGGATCGGAATCGCGGCCACACACTGAGAAGATCCGGCGAAAGAAACTCAGCGGGCTTGTCTTTTTTCAATTATAATAATTACAATATAAACTAGATTAAAAATATAAATTACAATCTTACTTTAACTTAAATAAAAGGTACAACAAATCACATTACAAATTTTAGTCATCATCATCATTTCAGCCATTGGACGTCCACTGCTGAACATAGGCCTCCCCCGTTGACTTCCACTTCGATCGGATGGAAGCGGCCTGCATCCAGCGAGACCCCGCAACCCTCATAAGGTCGTCTGTCCATCTCGTGGGTGGCCGTCCTATGTTTCGCTTGCCGGTACGTGGTCGCCACTCGAGAACTTTTCTGCCCCAACGGCCATCAATTCTCCGCGATATGTGCCCCGCCCACTGCCACTTCAGCTTGCAAACCCGGCTGGCTATGTCGATGACTTTCGTTCGCCTGTGGATCTCCTCATTTCTGAATCGATCTCGCAGGGAAACCCTGAGCATAGCCCGCTCCATAGCTCGCTGTGCAACTTTGAGCTTGTTTATCAGGCCCACAGTAAGAGACCAAGTCTCGGAGCCGTAGGTCATCACTGGTAACACACACTGGTTAAAGACTTTTGTCTTGAGACACTGAGGTATTTCGGACGAAAAGACGCTACGCAATTTCCCGAACGCTGCCCAACCGAGTTGGATTCGTCTATTTACCTCTTTCTCGAAGTTAGACCTACCTAACTGGACCGTTTGTCCTAGGTATATATATTCGTCGACAACTTCGAGGATCGCATTCTCAACTGACACTGGGGTGGGCGCTACATGGACATTCCGCATGATTTTCGTCTTGTCCATGTTCATCTTAAGGCCCACCTGCCGGGAAATACGATTGAGGTCTTCGAGCATTGTACTCAGGTCTTCCAGCGATTTCGCCATTATGATTATGTCATCGGCAAATCGAAGCTGAGTGATGTACTCGCCGTTGATGTTGATGCCCATTCCTTTCCACTCCAGAAGCTTAAAAGCGTCCTCCATTGCATTGGTGAAGAGCTTAGGAGATATAACGTCTCCCTGTCTTACACCTCTCTGCAATGGAATTGCCTCAGTGCTCTGATCTTGTACTCGGACGGACATAGTGGCGTTGTTGTACTAACACTTCAACACTTCGACATAGCGATAGTCAATGTGGCACCGCTGGAGAGACTGTAGCACTGCCCAGGTCTCGATCGAATCAAAGGCTTTCTCTTAGTCCACAAACGCCAAGCATAATGGTAAATTATACTCCTCTGTCTTCTGTATAATTTGCCGCAGCGTATGTATGTGGTCTATGGTACTGTAGCCTTTTCGGATTCCGGCTTGTTCGGGTGGCTGGAAAACATCAAACCTGCGCTCGAGACGATTCGTGATGACCCTCGAAAACAGCTTATAAACATGGCTCAGAAGCGAGATGGGCCTGTAATTCTTCAGAAGGGTCTTATCACCTTTTTTAAAGAAAAGTACTACAACGCTTCTGTTCCATGCTTCTGGCGTAGTACCTCCGAGCAATACGGAATTGAAGAGCTTCTGAAGGACTTCCGACTTCACCCGGCGCTTTATTGTTTTTAAGCTGACGGAGGGCCATTCTAATATCGTACAAGCTGATGTCAGGGAGATCTTTAGTATAGTGTCGGGTCAACTGGGCTCTGGGGTCTTTCGCCGTGTTAGTAGTCCATAAAATCTCTCGATTTCCCTCAATACCTCAACTTTAGTGAACCTAACACTACCGTCTTCTGTCTTCAGCTTCGTCAACTGGCTTTGCCCAATAGACATGTCTCTTGCGAACACTTTAGAGCCTTGGTTCCGCTCTATTGTTTGTTCAATACGATTCGTATTAAACTTACGAATGTCATGTCACAAGGACTTGGAAATCCGTCTTTTGAGCTGCCGGTATGCTTCAGCATCATCAGGAGTCTGCAGTGTCATTGCGCGTCGTTTAGACGTGAGGGTGAGGGTGCCTTTAGTGAGCCTTTGGGGTCCATCTCTACGAAGAGGCCTGAGAAACTTAGACCCCACAGTATGGACAGTTTCTACCAACCTGTAATTTATCTCGTCCACCGAAACGCAATCTTCCAAAGCGGTTAGTTAACTCGAGTTGAAAGCTCTCGGGGTTTTGTATCTGGGCAACTTCACCAGACGAGACCTTTCTAGCCTGACATTGATATTCAACGTGCCCCTTACCATCCGGTGATCATTCCCAGGCTTAACTGCGTGAATCACAGAGACATCGTTGAATATCCGCCTCTTAGTGGTCATAATGTAGTCAATCTCATTCCTGGTGTTACCATCAGGGCTCATCCAGGTCCATTTCCTATGAGGCGGCTTGTTGAAGAAAGAGTTCATCATAAAGAGTCCCTCCTTCTCCAGAAAGTCGGCCAGCCTCTGGCCCCTTTGGTTCCTAAGCCCACATCTAAATTGCCCCACTCTCAACTCACCTTCGCTTCTCTTGCCCAGCCTTGCGTTGAAGTCCCCCATTACAACATTGAAGTAAGTTTCCGAGGTATGTATGGCTCTACTAATGTCCTCATACATACCTTCTACTTCTTCATCTTTGTGTGTCGAGGTCGGTGCGTAAACCTGTATGACCTTCAACGAGTATCTTTTAGATACTCTAAGTATAAGGTACGCCACCCTGCTCGACACACTCCCGATGGATACGATGTTGTTAACAAGGAACTTGTGGACGAGGAACCCAACACCACCTTGGGACTGCTGGTCGCCCTCGCGGTAGTAAAACAAGTTGCCGGATTTGAGGGCTATCGTATCCTCCCCCTCTCTTCGGATTTCAGATAACCCTATAATATCCCATCGCAACTTGTCTATCTCCTCTTCCAGTTCAGCTAGCTTTTCGTCGGTCCTCAAAGTGCGCGTGTTGTAAGTAACCAGTGATAACCTACGCCGTCGGATGTCCATTATGCCTGCCATAGACGTTTGACGGAGAGATACTGCCACCCGGAGATTCTTAACACCCCGGGCTCCAGCTTTCAACCGACGCCCGTCAACGTCGGCGTCACAACTGGAGCCGCCGGGCACTTGGGGCCTTTTATATTGTGCGATCATCATTGGGGGCAGTTTGGACCATAACCCGCCACGCTGGTCCATTGCTTGTTGGCGGGTCGCCAGAGCCTCGTCTGTTATTAGCAGGGTGCACCACGCGTAGGTGAGGTGGGCTTGGGTCCCGAAGATTGAAGGTGGGACCCTTTACACCCCAAAATACAAATTTTAGTGGGAGATTGAAAACTCTATCCCCAAGCATGTTCATCTTCCAAATACTCTGAGACCGTATAATAGCCTTTTTGACATAGTTTTGCTTTTATACATTTTTTAAAGTTATTTAAAGGTAGATCTCTAATACCAATGGGCAACTTGTAGAAAGACACACCCAAAAAGGATTAACTAATTGGACCCAAAAAGGATTAACTAATTTTATGGAGACGAGTTTTGTATACGGCTAGATTATTTTTGTTCCTCGTATTGATGTCGTGAACATCACATTTTTTTGTAAACATACAGAGATTTTTTTAACATACATTAAATTCTCATAAACGTATTAAGAACTGAAGGTTAAAATATTTATTTCTTTGAATTTTTCTCGGAGAGAATCCCTTACTTTAAGATTATAAATAGCTCTTTTCTGTAATACAAATATGGTATTTATATGTGCAGAATTTCCCCAAAGAAGTATCCCATAAGACATTAAACTATGAAAATAGCTAAAATATACTATTCGGGCGGTTTCAACATCTGTTAATGTTCTTATTTTTTTTACTGCAAATGTTGCTGAACTAAGCCTATTTGCCAATTTCTAAATTTGAGGGCCCCATTGTAATTTATTATCAATTGTGATGCCTAAAAAGACAGTGTAATCAACCAGATCCAGTTTAGTTTTATTGACAATGTTGTATCAAAGTTTAAAGCGTACACCGAATGGTCACAAAGTTGTATAACGTCAAAGTAATGTTTTATTATATCAGTTTTTAAAAGGTAAAAATTAATTTTAATAATTTATATATGCAACTGATTAATGTACCATAGTAAATCAAATATAATGTAAATATTTACGAGTAATTATATATTTTTTTTACATTGGTTAAATATGTTACCTATGTTGTGAACAGTCCATAGAGTTGGATGTTTTAGGAATTTTATAACCATATTGTGAATGTAATTACAATAATTTTTAATTCCTTTACTGAAATTACTAGATTTAAATGCGTTCCATGTTAACAAAAAAAATTCAATAGATTCACTGACTCACAACATTTTATATCTGCTGAACTCACTTTTCGTCGTTTGAAAGTATGACCCATAACACAATCACAAAACGTCGAGCTGCAACACGCTGCGGCTACCCGCGGAGATGTCCTAATGTCTGCAATTTTACTTTGTAATTCCGCATTAAAGAAGATCAAAAGGAGAACTCGTTTCCCACAGAAACACTTTTGTATTAAAATGTCTTATTCAGATTATTTCAAAGCCTCAAGAGTTTTGTGGGAATAATCTGATGGCTCGGAAGCAGTTATTAAATCGTCTGACGCTTGTGAAATCGTAATAATTAAAATCCATTTCCATATTCTTATTTGAATATTAATTTGATAGTGTTAGCTTAATATTGAGTTAGAAAATATGTTTTCTATTCATGATATTTTTTTATGATACTGGAAGGTGAACAAGCAGACGCATTTCCTACTGGTAAGAAATTCATGATGCCTAGAGACACCGAAGATGGTAATGGTGCCATTACCATCTTCGGTATATCCTGACAACCTGGGCCCAAGATGTTAAGGCTCGAGCAAAAGTAAGTTTACCGGCTTCCTTACTCTCCGAACCGGACGTCAGCTGCAAGCATTGACTTTATTGAAACTCTACCACCTAGTAAGACATCACGGTGTCAGTGACGGTAAGCCTATACTCGCCTTTAACGAGCTGCCTGGCAGGAAAGCAGATGGTCTTTTCTAAAGAGCCCGGACTAACACGGGAAAAATTAGATCTTCATCCAATTCAGACAGAATCGATAAGAATGAAGGAAAATTATGTGGATTGGTAGCTCAAATGTTTACAGCTTCTATCAATGATAGGCGCACGGATAAGGTTTGGAATTCTGTCCGAGAGAAAAAAAATCTTTCTTTGAAAATTGGGAAAATACATCTAACTGTTGCCAATGCTTCAAAACTAGTATCCTACTAAGATCAAACTGTATAAAGGCTGTTGATAACTTTTATACGATATACGTATCATCTACATCGCATTTTGGTTTTATTTCCAATGTTATAAAACTAGGTTCTTTGTCAGATCAAATAATAATGGTTATATACATTTTTATGTAGGTGGAAATTAAGAAATGAAATATATATTGAAATATGCATTTTTTATTAATATTTAATGTAGTTTGATATATTGTGACTACATTTTGTTATATTAATCTAACATGTAGCCAGATATAGCCAAAACATAGTTAAATTGGTTACACTATAGGAAACGGAACCATTGCATGGAATTATCAAAAGTGTGATGCGACTCGTACAAATTCTATGAAAGAATTGCGTTCGGAACGTTTTTTTCGTTACGCGATTCGTACTGACCTGCTTGCAGAATCTCGAATTCGAGAAACTCTGTACGGAAAATTTCTGATCGTATATGGCAGGAATTTCAAAACAGAATTCCGTATGCGAATTCCACATGTATGTGGACATATATTGAAGATATAGTATAGAATTTAGACAGTAATTCCTAAATAACAGAATTCAAGCGTTCCAGGGACTATAAAGTAACATACAGGCAAAAAATATATTTAATCTAAAATAAAAAATAATCAGAAAACTCGCTTCGTTTAGCCTGCTTATATAAGAAATTATTATGATAAAAGGTCTTATGCAGATGAATATAATTTATCTATTAGTATGTCAAACAGCTTCCGAATAACAGGATCCTCCGAAGTTATAAACTTTCAGGAGTTGGACTTGATCAACCATCTGAGTGAAGAAGTGTGACACCAAGTGCTATATACACTTTGAAGGCAGTTTTATGTAAATTAGATACACGAAAGTTGTTAACAAAAATTAGTTTTATTAAAAAATAAAACTAGCATTACTTTAAATTACTAATATAAAATATATTAATTCATTATAATAATTTAAAGCTCTCTCGTTAAAAATGGCCAAATATCGTTTCCAAAAGACGTTGACGTTGATGCCATGCCCGCTATATAAAAATCCGCAATACATACATACACGCATATCTTTACGCCACGTCCCTTACGAGGTTGGCAGAGAGTATCGAGTGCCAGACCTCAAGATCGTGACAAACCTGTCCGGCTTCCTTGAAATACATTACCCTTTTCATACAAAGACGTCGGTTTCAGAGACTCTCAACACTACCCTCGGATTATAACCGAGTAATCTGATCGTCGAGTGGCAACTTTGATCTCCCGCTTGTACCTACATCCATCCACATTCGCATTATATATCTGCTTTGTCAATCCACAATTAATTGGAATATTTACAAAAATGTTTGAAATCATGTCAACTGTTTGAAAATTGGAAAAAAATCTTTGAAAAGGAGGCCCAGCCCCAAAGCAAAGGCAAATAAGCCCAATATACCAATAATCCCCGTTCTAAGGACCATCTTCATCAAGTCAACTTTGAAACAAAAAATCCGCATCGAAATCGGTCTATTCGTTACAGATTTATAATGCCACAGACGACACACACCCGGACACTTCATACCTATCACAGAGTTCTTTCTGTCGCGGGTTTAAAAGTAGATGTAAAACAGCAAGAAGCAAAAAATATTTCAAGCACAAACTAAATTATGTTGAGCGTTAGCGGTTCATAGCTGCATTTGCATAAGATTGATTATGGTAATAACGAAATAGTAGCATAATAGCATTGACCGCCTCGTTGGTCGAGTGGCTAGCGTACACGCCCAACTACACCGACTAACTGCGAGGCTCATGTTAAATTCCCGACGAGGGCAGGCATTTATGTGTTGAACATTTAGATGTCTGCATTTTCGGGTCTGGGTGTTTATTAAATTTATTCTGGTATCTATTTAAGTATTTCTATGTATTAGTATCGTTGGCTAATAACACAAGCACATAATTTTCTTACTTTGGGGTTAGATTCAATTTGTGTGAATTGTCCAGGGATATTGATTTATTTATTTATTTATAATATTCGCTTGGAACTATATTTGAGAAGTTAACAAACTCAAAAAAAATTACTTCTACCTAAGGCCAGCTCTATACATTCGAAATTTTGTTAGGGGTGCCCGTTTCGGCAAAATTCAACGTTCTGAATTTATACAAACCCATGGTGCTAACACACATTCGGAATTTTCCCGTACGGAATTCGAGTGGATTATTATGGGGTGCATTTTATTTAGAAATTTCTGAACGGGATTCCGTAAACGAATACCAAATGTATGTGGCGACCCTAAATATTTGTAATGTGTATTGTCAATCAACATCGTAACAGTCTAAATATCTCTTGGTAGATAAAATATGTAATGGCATTTAGGACATTCAATCATTGGCAGTGTTCAAATTGGTTGTTCAGTATATCCCCGTGTTGGTCCGGGCTCCTTTCTAGAATAGACCATCTGCCTTTCTTGCCAGGCAGCTCGTAAAAGACGAGCATAGGCTTAATATCATCACTAACACCGTGACATCTGACTAGGTGGTAGAGTTTTGCAGCGACTCGCCCGGATTGATACCACCGCCTTACCTATTCCTGCCGATATAACTTCATGACGTGTTCCGGTTCGGAGGGTAATGTAGCCAGTAAACTTACTTTTGCTCGAGACCTAACATCCCGACCTCAGGTTGGCAACGCACCATTACCACCTTTGGTGTCTCTAGGTGACGTGAATTTCTTACCATCAGGAAATCCGTCTGCTTGTTTGCCTTCCTATAACATAAAAAAAAGTATTTCAATCTTCTACTAGCCAATCCAGCGAACTTTGTAGCGATTGACATTACAGCTTCTAGCAGTTAGTATGGATTTAAGTACTGGTTTTCCCCATTTTCTTACAATTTCCCAAAAATGTTCTTCGAAGGAACCTCCTCCTGACAATAACTACTACAACAAAAAAGAATTAGCAAAATTAGTATATTCGTTTAGGCGTGATGATGACACGAAATGTAATTTCATTTAGATATATACTAACCGATCCGGCGAACTTCGCATCGCTTGACATTAACACCCACTAAATGTTTGTATGGATTTAGCATCGTCTTTTACTGCAATTTTTCCGTCTTTTTTATAAGAGCCTTCGTTTTAGTCATAGACCTTTAATTATGTAACTCAAAATAATAAGAACCTTCTATTCAACTGATAAAACATTGGGAAAAACTATGAGGAAATTAGAAAAATCATTTTTTTCCATACAGACTGAACGGGTGGAACGAAGTCGGGGACAGCTAGTAGAGTTTATACTTTTAGTAGAGCTTATGGTCGTCATTTGTAACTTTTGAAGGCGTGGGCCGATTTCTATAAGGTTTTTTTTGTTTTAAGACTAAAATATTATATTGTCGCCTCTGTGGTCTAGCGGTCCGGGTGTTGGACTTGACTACATGAGGTCCTGGGTTCGAATCCCGGGTCGGCCAACATAAAGAAAATTGGATTTTTCCAATTTTCTAATTTAAAAAAAATGTTGGTCGGGATTGGAAATGTGCCCGGTTGGCGATAGGCTTGCCACCT
>NJDC01006647.1:0-15787 GCA_002245475.1 Calephelis virginiensis | reverse complement strand
AGTGTGTGTGTGTGTGTGTGTGTGTTGTGCGAGTGTGTGTGAGTCTGTCTTTTGAACCAATGGATAGATTTTGATGTGATTTTTTTTTGTTTAACAGCTGACTTAATTTGAGATGTTTAGTAGCTATATTACATTTAGGTTTAGTCAGGGGTTATTGATTTCTTTTTATGTTTAAGATTATTAATGGAACTTGTAATCTTATTTAACTATTATTATTGAAGTTTTACTTAACATTCAAAAATTAATTGCATGTTATAAGTGGTGAAATATGTGCAACATCAACATCATTAGGCAACATATCTTTTGCAAAAAATTATTTGGATTGAAAATAATATCTTTTTAATTGGAATTGATCCTCCATATCAACAGTGGTATTTTTTTCAATATAAGTTTTTTAACAATTAAATATCAGTATAAGTACTGATCATTTTGACGGATTGGTTCATTTTCGGAAAACGGGACCGTGTTTTCCGAAATTGAACCAACAAACATATGTTATATTTTTTAATTCTATTCTACAATATTTAAGTATTAGCATTACTCAGGCATCACATTTTAATATATAATGCAGACATTAAACAGAAACAAAAAATGTTTCGACTCACTATGAACATTCCCTCAGTTTCTTAAAACTATACAATCACATAAATGGACGGAGAAATTTGAGATTCCAGTATTAGCATTGTCATGCCGATATTATGGGTAGAGGTGCAAATAGTACACCCCTTACAATTAGGGTGTTTCCCTAATATTATTATTCATATTTAGCAAGAAATATAAGTCACAGGCACCAAAATGGTGCGTTGCCAACCTGCGGCTGAGATATTATAAATAAACCCATCGACAAATTGGGCACAAAGTAGGTCACTGCCAACTTCAAAAACCATCTATTTTAAAAGACAGGTGCTGTTAACCAAATGCAGTTGTTTTTAATCCCTATTAATATTATAAATGCAAATGTGTATACATAAATATACTACATGAAATTAAAAAAATGCGACAAACTGAACTATATTGTTTCCATGACTACATTTATGATCTCTCTTCAATTGATAATCACGAAAACAAGAAAAAATTGTAGTTTGTAAATTTAAAAAAAACAGTGATACGAAAACATTTTTTTTGTATTTATGTCAATACAAAAAATTACGTTAGTATGAAAGGTTTTTGAAATTGGCAGAAGAATATATCATATCAAAAAAACGTTGACCACATAGACTTGTTACTACACAAAACTGACGAAAAAATCACTGCCACTGATTTAAAAAATCTGATTTAATAAACTCTTATAGACAAGTTATAGTTAATCAGATTTTTTAGCATGAAAATAACTCATTACATTATAACAACTTATACTCTGTAATAAGGCACATTATCATTACCATTATACCATAATGATCCGTAGTACAATTTTTTATCATAATGTGTTACGTTGTTGAATGCAAAAAAAAAAAAATAAATGACAAGAAAACCACCTTCATTGTGGAAATCTAATAAGAAATTAAAAACAAACTACTTTGATTTTGCAATACAAATAACAAATAAAGAATTAAGACCACCTTTATTGCCGCATTTAAATTTTTTCTTCATTGATTCTAGTGCAGTAATAAAAACAAAATTTAATGTACCTAAGGAACAAGAAATAGTTATGTTTATTTTAATTCTATAAATTAACTACACGTCCCATAAAATATTGTATTGTATTGTAGAGTAGGTCTTGTAAAGATAGGACAGATTTGTACTACATTTAGTTATTTTGTTATTTGTATGCATTTTTGTTGTAATATCGTAATTTTTGTTATAATGCTACCTTTTTTGCTGCATGTATGTCTACATTTTTTTTGCTGTTGGCTAGTGGCCAATGTTTGAAGTAAATGCGTAGATTAAGTGTCATCTGTAACATGTGCTGTGGATTTTTTGTTCATATAAAAAATAAAAAATTAAAATACATTATCACTCTTTTAGCAGCTCTTTGTCTTTTCGTGCTGTAACTTCCATCCAGTTGCATTTCCTGTTCCATCCAGTTTGTGGTTTTATTTTTATAAATTACATTTTAAGTAAGAACTCGATTTAAGATTTTGAAATTTTAGCACTTTTTTCATGCTTGGAATACTGAAGTTTCTACAAAGAAAAAAACACCCAATACCTGGACTTGAACCTGACATTCATCTTATTAATAATGCAATGCAAATTGACGCATAACAGAGTAAGTACAGTACTACTATTTAAATTATGCCCTTCAGCTTTACACTTTTTACTTTTATTTTTAAATTGGTTGACCTAATCTAAACTTAAGCGAAATTATTAATTATGTGTAATAATCTTTAAAATACATTCGGATTTCCGAAGCTTGATGAATATAACCAAAGCACATAATTGAAATAGTACTACTGTATACACTGTTTTTTTAAATATGATGAAATATTGTAACTTATATTTTTCTTAGTGCAAATAAAGTCACAAAGTATAAAACAATGCGAGTATACTACTTAAGAATAACGCAAGTGACATGTGAATTGTCGATGAACTATTGCACTCATCAGCAGAACAATAGCATTCTTCCCAATAGACACCATTGTCATAAACTCCCCAATTGCAAACCCCCGTAACACCAGTCTCAGCAACTGATGCACAACGCCTTACTACTTGCCGCCATCTACCATCCCCTGAAAATTAAATGATTACCCTAACATTAAGAAATGATAATTGGAGTTGATTTTATTGCAGTTTAAATGAAAGCTTTATACTATTTTTTTTAAATATATTATTTTACAAGTAACTATATTAATCATTATAGATTATTTTATAAATGACCCTTATAATAATCATGTCAATAGTCCTAAAATTAAAAATTTGTTAAATAACCCCCTACAAAACTTATATGGAACTTATCTAACAACCACCTCTATCATGTGAGTTTAAAAAACTACATTTAAACCGCAGATCATAATATGTCAAACACGTAACACACTTCACTTTGTCTGGGGTTATAAAGAATTATATGTTAATTGAAATGTATGCATTTTTCTTATTTCGAAATGATAGCCTTTTTAATCACTACATAGTATAAAACTTAAGTCGCTTTCTCTGTCCCTATGTCCCTTTGTATGCTTAAATCTTTAGAACTACGCAACGGATTTTGATGCGTTTTTTTTAATAGATATAGTAATTGAAGAGGAAGGCTTATGTGTATATTTTATACCTGTGCAAAGCCGAGGTGGGTTACTAGTAATTATATAAATATGAATCCGCATTTAAAGTGGTCATTGCATCATGCTGAATGGACAGACTAATTCTGTTGGTTCTTTTTTTGCGTCAGGCTAAGTTTCTAAAGTGAAAACTGGAAAAATTGCAGGTTAAATTGGAAAAATAGTATTTTAATTTTTTTTATACAGAATGTCAGTAAGTAACTATCACTGTCAATAGATACAAAGCTTGCCAGGTCAGCTAGTAGTCTATAAAAATGTTAACGTAAACAAGTACATTTAAGCCAATAAAGTCAGGTATAAAATATTCTCATAATATTATGAAGTTATTTTACTGGAGATAGAGTGCTGTTCTGCTATTCCAAGGTGTGTAAGAGCTTAGGGAGCGTAGCTGGTTGGCTAGTTGATACCCTGGCTCCAGGATAGTGAAGCATCTACGACATTTTTGATATTAAAGGCCACAGTTACCTCTCACCATCAGGAGAGCCATGTACTTCTTCACTGTCTTATCACCAGAGACCGGATAAGCCATTTTCTGCGCTAATGGCATATTTTTCCTAATGTATATTATTGCTATAATTTACAGTCTTTTTTAAGCACAGCACACTCAGCACCCGCATGTCTTTTGAAATGATAATAAAATGAAAGAGACAAAAGAATGTTGTGTTTGCCTATATCGCACTACTCCTACCTCCCACCTATTATGCATGTTAATTGTTCATTCATATCAAATTCATAGCTGTTTTATTAATGGGCCGGTGGAAATTTTGCCAGAAAATATAAGCGCTAACATAGCATCCAAGTTCAAATTCTGTCCAGTTACCCCAGTAGATATGGAGCTATCATCTTTGAACTATAAAAATATTTTGAATGATTGAAGAATTAATCTTACCACTGAACATTTAGAACAATACTTGATTGTTAATGTTTACAAAAATATTAAGTAATGTTAGGTACATGTTACTGTATCGACTATCTTCTGTCAATGGATAGTTTACTAAATGAACACTGATTTTGTAATAAAAAAATCTAAGTTTTTTTTTAAAAAACGATAAATTATAAAGATACATACTTAATAAAGTCAAACTTAAAACAAGTTTAAACTTAAATATAAAGGAATAATAAATGTGTACAAAACAAAAAAAATTGGTGATTTAATGTTGCATATTCTGTCAGTTTTTGTGCATACTTCAAGCTTTTTAGGGCATATTTGCATGCATATTTTAAGCTTTTTATGTTGCATATAATTCGGTCTTTACTTATTGTATACATTTTTTTATTAATAGTATTAAGTAAATCCAAAACCAAAATGTGCAAGATTATGTTGGTAAAATTAAATAATTTGTTGTCTTAAAGGGAGGTATGGACGGATATCATACACTTTGTTACATACATACATATCTTCACGCCAAGACATTGGCAGAGAGAGTCAAGTGCCAAATCTAAGATCTGCCTGGCTTCCTCCACATTCATTATCCTTTTTTTACTAAGCGCAACAGTTTCAGACTCTTGACAACACCCTCAAATAACACCCAAGCCATTAATTGTGTAATGAAAACCAAGGTCTGCTTTGGTACCAACATCCATCCACATTGTCATTGTAAATCTGCTATGTTGAATATGAATATGAATTTTTCACTGTTTCCACATGACCAAACCAGTGCAGCATGCCCTTTCTCATTATAACAACACTTTCTTTTAAACCTACTACTGTAAACCACAGATTTTTCATAGAACTCTCATTTCGATTGCATTAGTTACATACTTCCTACACTTTTGATGATAAAACTATTAAACTGACTGCCCTGTAACTGATGCAGCTCTTGCCCAATAATTACACTCATATGTCTGGATCAGTACGCAAAGGTACTAACAAGGCACCCATGACCAGCTGAGGTACTACTTAGATCCCACAATGTGACAGGTGGCAAATTTATAGCCGACCAGGCATGTATCCAATCTTGGGCAACTTGATTTTTATTACAAGAATTAAAAAACGCATTTTTCCCGACCCGGAATCAAATCAAAAGCGATACTACTAGGCCACTGGGGAAGACACAATTTATACTTACATATGAAGCCTTTAGGGCCTTGCTGAGTAAGTTTCATGCAGAAAGAGCCAGGCATATGAGATTCATCACTATTACATTCTACAGCTATGTGACTATTTGTGTCGAATTTCTTATAAGCCCCACAAGTATCTTCTTTTAAATTTTGGAATGAAGAACATTGGTAGCATCTTACACAGAATACTGAAAACAAAACACACATTTTTCTCGCTTATAAAATTTAGCCTAAAACAAAACTCCCGAAATATATGCTCTACCTGAAGGTAAAACGGAAGAAAATAATATCACAACTACGGTTCTGTGAAACATTTTAATTGAATTTTATAAAAAGAACAAAAATTATAAATAACAATCAACACAACAACCAACACCCAAATAACGATTTTTGACATATGAGTTTGACAGTGATAGTGATGTTACCTCAAAAAATTTTTTCACTAGATTTCTAGGTTTTAATCATTGATTTAGAATGTAATTTTCTAAATCTACGAAAAAATAGTATTTTTCATTTATAAACTTTGAAATTCATAGGCTGTTGAATGTAGAAGAATGTTGCCAATATGAGTTTTCTAAACATTTCACGATTTGTTAAATTTACTTAAAATCACAAAATATTTTTTAGTGATTATTTTTAGAATATTTATTTATTTATTTTATTAATTAACAAATAAATGGCACAGATGAATTAGAGATAGATCAAAAACGGTTGTTCTTTTTGAAGGACTCAAAAAGATGACTGGCTAACGTGGTGGTATTTCTCTAGGCACTTTAAGCTTGAATATTTCCAATAATGCAGAACAATCTATTTTAATTTATTTATTTCCAAAAGAAGTTTATATTCATTAATTCGCACCTTTTTTCAAGTGAAATTATTTTCAATTATTTATTTATGTTTTCCTTCAAAGAATATAAAATAGGTGAACGCTAGAGACAATAATACAAATGGTTAACATTTTTTTTTGTATTCTTCCCAATGTTAATGGAAGATTGGAAAAATGTGGGCGCCATACTACGCTACAGTACTTTAATTTGAATAAAGAAGTTTCTTGGTACGAATGTTTTGAAATTATTTGCTTATTTATAATATATTAGTTTTTGAGTGCCTTATCGGTTACATTGTATGTAATGAATGTTAATTTACTGTCTAAAACTAAATCCGAATCTTCAATAAATGCCACCTCAGATAGAACAATACTATTAATAATGTAAGAGGAAGAAATGGTGCTAGTATTACTAGTAAATTTTATGTATCTGCATTTTGGTGAATTAAGTGTAATGTTACATCATCCTGTAAGTATTTTGAGGTCTTCTCGTAAACGGACAACATCTTTAGATGGAGACACCATTTCAGTAATTTTTAAATCACTAGCAATCAAGTATGGATCAGAAAAATGAAAACAACTAAGTACTTACATCCTTATGATGATTACCAAATGAAGACATGAATGTGACTTATAACAGATTTCCTTACCTGCTCCTACTGTTTTCTTGCATTTGCATTAGACATAAAAAAACTATTGATGAAATGTTAGAAAAATTAAGAATTAAATTGTTAAAAAACAATTTCTGTTTTACTTGTTATTTTCTTTGCATGACATAATTTCCTTATTTGATAATTGCCCCTAAAATTTCTACATATTGTAATATTATTGTACCCTTCGCGTTTATAAGTGTTTTTTGTAAGTTGAATAAACGATATTGTGTTTTCTACATTTTAGTGGCAATTTGTTTTTTTTTTATCAAGAAATTAAAAAGTATTTAAATATTAAATACAAAAAGAATCCCGTTCCTAGTAGTTTTCATTTGCTATACCTACGGGGCGCCACTGTCTCGTAGCTGTGTAAGGCTATGATTGCATTTATTGTATATGTAGTTACTATTCTTCTCTGTGAGTAATATTGTTCTGTGCTTCATAGGCACGTTTATTTCTATGACTCAGCCGACCAGTGTTGTTATTGATACGTCAATTGCCGTAATTTATGGTGATTCACGTTTATTTTGTCATAAAATACGGCCAACGGTAGGACTGTTAATGCAGTATCAAAAAATACGGCAAATGGCTTTATGTGTAAAAAAAAACGTTTTTTAACCAGAGCGCAGCTAAACATACCACTCTTAACCGATAGTCGAGGAAATCCCGACATATGGCTAAAACAGCTCATATTGCTGTATTGTGACATTTCCTTAACTTCAGTAAATAATGAATATGACGACTCGATTGTAGTAAAGTATTTATTTGGTTTATCTATGAATCTATGAGATCTAAGGTGCCGGTCGAATAGGTTAAGCATATGACATATCGAACAGTCCACTTGGTTGCTACGGTTGCGAGAGTGTTTTTCTGTGATTTAAACTAATAAAATAAGTTAATGTGTTTCTAAAGGATCTTCTACATCAAAAAAGGGTAAATGTATAAAAAAAAAGTGGGAAATTGGCAATTTTTCAAAGATTGGATTGCTCCTGCTGATAATGATATATACAGAGCAAAGTGCACCGTAGGTGACGTTAAATTGTCAAAACTGAACTGACAAAATGAGAATCAAGGAAAAATATGCAAAAGTTAAATATGAATATGAAGTTATATGTATAAAGGGAGTTTTGGCGCCATCGTGAATGAAGGTGGTCGTAATTTTTTCATTATTATTGAATTTCATGTTCGTATTGAGTGAAATTGGTTAATTTAGGTGGGACTTAGATTAATTTTGTTCAGTGAAAGTGCACAAATTAAATAATCATGAAGAAATAAGTGTATAGTCTATTTCCTTGCTGCCAAATCTCTCTAGATAAGCTTGAGTAACGAAGACACCACTTTACTAAAGACCCTGACCTGACATGACTTTGTACATAGTGATTAATGACTGTATATTGTGTAAGAATTAACAAACTTGACATTGGCAAGGTATTCGTGAAAAACGATCGAAAGACATATATATAAAAGAAAAAGAAGAAGTTATACAAACGATAAGAATAAAGAAACCTTTATTGAGAAGAAACAAATGAGGAGTAAATATTTTCAAAATATATACCGCAATTTCTTACTTTTTTCCTTAAAATACGGCAATTTGCAATGTCACACAGGGCAGCTCAGATTTTTACGATAACAACACTGGAGCCGACTAACTGAAATTATTTTTGTAAATAAAATATATTACTTAATTAAATAATCAGAATTTATCTTTGTTTTAGAACTAAAATATGCATTTACTTAAATTTCTGTGCCTGGTAGTTTTTGTTAGTTGTTTTTCTGAAGGTAATTTTAAAATACCTTGAAATTCTTTGTAGTGGGCACGCCCAGAAGCATTATCTAGCTTTTATTCATTTTGCAGTTATGTCGATAAAATGTTGGAATTGCCGATCGAATAATGATCCAAAATGTGCAGATCCATTTGACAACAGTACAGTTCCAATCACTGATTGTTCTGAAGAAAAAAGGTTTCAAAGCTTTCTAGGCGGTAAACCAAGCATGTGCCGAAAAATCAGACAAAAAGGTACCTAAACATATTAAAATGTTCGTTAAAATATTAGTTAATAAATATAGAATCTGTTTCTTTCATCATATGTTATCTTCAAACGGTTAATGCTACGTTTATATTTAAGGGGAAAAGGCAACAGGTAATAAATGTCAAACTATCTTTTGTGATATCACTACATAGAAAGTCGCTTCCTCTGTCCCTATGTCCCTGTTTATGCTGATTTTGATGCGTTTTTTTTAAATAGATAAATTGATTTAAGAGGAAGGTGTATATGTATACTTCATAATCATGGGGCGGGCTGCTAGTTACTAATAAAATAAATGTGTTAGGTAGGTATTTGTTATTTCGTAGTATTGTGTTTGCTATGATGGTATTAAAGAAGTAATTAGGAACATTCAGCTGTTTCGGCAGCTTCTCTGTTTGGCAATGCCTGCACATCAACAATTGATAGGCTAACCTAATTTATAGAGATGAATACATTTAAAATGTGTTAGATAAAATTATAACGGAATTAATATGAATGATGTATACCTATGATTTGTTTGTATTCAATAATCTTTGAAATTAACATGTTTTTGTGAAAAGAGGAATAAGTGTAGAAGAAGATAAGCAGGTCAGCAAGGATTGTGGCTTTTGGAACATACTCTGCCTACCTTGTAAGAAATATATAATTTATTTTTAATGTTCTTGTAGTTAGGGTGGTCTTTCAACCGTTAAAATGGCTCTCTGTAACTAAATAAGCCATCAGGTCTATAGTGCTCAATGTGCTACTCCAGATTGTAATATTTGTGATTGGTGGCTAAGTTTGTATTTATGTAAGCTTGTAAGTATGTTCACGCCTGTATCCCCTAAGAGGTAAATGGAGGTATTATCAGGACACCCTCTTCCAAAGGAAGACACTAAGTGTGATGAGCTGCTAACCCATCACCAACATGGCATTAATGTAATCCCGGCAGCATTTTATCCAACCTTGCTTGTAAATTTGGAAAAAAAATGATTCAGAAATCAAATGTTTACTGAAAATAAATATGCATATCTCATTATACCGCCCCCTTTCCATTTAGTAATACTTCATGATTTTTCCAAACTCATCTCTCCCTTTTCAGGCTGAAAAATCTGGATCATGTCTGGATAAATCAGTTGTAAAATATACATATTTAGAGACAGAAAATTAGTAAATAATACTTTTAAAATGTGTCAAAATTTGGGTAATATTGCATAAACTAATTTAAAATTGCAGTAAATGGACAATGGAGATACATCAGGGACTGTGCCTATCTCGGGGAAGTTGGAATTCAAGGTGATGAAAGGTTTTGTTTGATGAGGACAGGAACATACAATATCTTTATTGAATACTGTACTTGTAATAGTAAAGATGGTTGTAATTCCTCCACATCTATTGTTCCAATGTCATTTTGTTTAACAATACTCATAAGTTTTGTTATCTGTGTTTTGAATAGGCTATGTCATTAGGAACTTGATTATGACTCTGACCTCTTGAACTGGGTTTTAAACTAATTACATCATATACATATTGATTGATCAATAAATAATGTATCTTCATACCCACCTATGATTCATTTTTAATAACTATTTTATAAACTCAAAATTCTTAATAGGATACATGTATTTCTAGGCATTTGGATATCAGTTGACTTACTATCCTGTTACAAAAAACATATTCCATTTTTGCCATAATTTCCTCTTTTGATATTAATTGGAATTTGACTTCTCGAAGATAAACCCTTTGTCATCTGCCTGTAACAAATTGAAATAAAAAATTATGAAATACTAGCTGACCTGGCAGATATTGGTGCCGATTCGCTTGATACAAACTAGTCTAAACTAACCTAAAATAAGATTTAGAGCTGTCTAATCACGTTTGGTATTCTGCAGTACACATCTAAACTAAAATTTTAGCTTGACAGATCTAAAACATTTAAGCCGTTCAATTTAGGTTTTTCGTATTCTGATGTGCATGTTTTATGTCAAATTTCACTTAAAATTACAAATGTCACTTAAAATTTAGAGTGATTTTTTAGAAGACGATTTAATTTAGTTTCCATATAAACTACTCTTGTTTTATTACAATTGAATGTAAAGTTATCGTAGGGTAGCTGAAAGTAGCCCTATAATTATAATAGAAAATTTTATGATATCAGCATTGTTGTAGATTCGTCTAAAAAGTACTTACTTACCTACGAAATTACAATTCCATAATTCTAACATTAATTTAACATGATCGCCTCCGTAACCACTGGGTCCAGGTGCTGGATTTGACTTCATGAGGTTCCGGGTTCGATTCCTGGGTCAAGCAACAAAATGAAAATCGTTTTTTTTTTTCAATTTTCTATTGAAAAATTGGATTGGATATGTGATCAGTTGGTGGCGAGCTTGCCACCTATCACATAGTTAGACATGAAAATTTGGTACTGTGTTTGAACCCTTTTAGTATCTAGTGCTGTAAATTGAATAAAGATGCCTTTGATATCATAAATAAATCAAAGCGACATCTCAATTCCCAACCAGTTAAACATTTAAAGATGTTATTACTACTATATTTCATTAGCATTACCATGTAGTTGGCTATAAAATTTACCAAAAAGGTACTTGAGTACTTAGAGCTACATAAATGTATAATAGGTAATTGGTGTTCTCTTCTTGTAAATTTAAACATCTATTGCTTATTGCATGCTGCAGCATTTTTTACTAAACAAAAACAGGCAGTCAGTAGATGTCCTAACCATTGGTACCTACAAAAACTTTAATTTATTTTATAAATTCACATTCTTACACATCAAATTCTTAAACCACAAACTGAAACGGTATGGCAGAGTAGTCTTAGACTCGACATAAAAAGCTGTTTGCATTTGGTCTATCAAGATTCATTGAAAGATTTTTTTCAATACCATAGTTCCCGTAGATGGGACAGATATTGGTATAAAAAAGCCAACAATAAATCACCCCCATGTTCCAGGAAGTCTTTCATATGATACAACAGGATTTTATAATGTAAACAAACTGCTAAAAGGTAGGTACATATGGTAAAATTGTTGATTTTTTTTGTATGTTAGTAATAAATTTACTTATAACATTCTATTACCTACACAGTGCAAAGCCCAAGTAATATCTTTGAACCCAAATTTCCCTGGTTTGACACACATTACAGCGATTCAGAGGCACCTCATTAACAAAAATATTACATTGGGTTGGTCTGGATCTGTTAAGTTGAATTGACCAGGTGCCTCTGTACCAGGCAGCTCATAAGAGGCGAGCACAAATTATTTTCAACAAGATGTGCAGCAACTTGCCCAGTTATCTGCCATTGCCACCATAATGGCTTGTTATTTTCTGGTCCGGACGGTAAGGTTACCTGTATACTTGCACAAAAGGCTTAATATTTCAGCCACAGGACAGCAACGCACATGTAATGTAACATTTATGGTGTCTAGGGGCCACACTTTTCTCTTACCATCAGGAGAATCCAAAGTGTGGACTGAAAAGCAACATTTATTAGTAATGTAAAAAAAACATACATTTTTGAAATTTCTATTGAGACTAATAGAAAGTATATCATTTAATCAGTTGGAAAAGCAAACAAAAAGTGTATCTCACATTTTTGTTATAGAATAGTAATGCTTATTCTTTATTATTATTATTATTATTCTTGTCGGTTTTTATAAAGTTGAATGTGAGTCTCAACAGACCTGCACATCCTAAGTCATGTGGGACAAACTAGATAATTCTATCTTCAAGAAATATAGGCAAAATGTTAAAGTATTAACAATTTTGTATGGTATTTTGTATTGATAGGTCACTATCTACGACCAACTCCAGACATACTCAGATCAATATCCATGTGATGTCCACATCTTCGTCATTTAGCAGAGGCGATATAAAAAATAATAGGAAGGAACATAGTCAAACATTTATTACAAAATTTAATTTCATATTAAAGTCTTCATGGTTTTTTCAGACGACTTTGATGCTACTTCTCTGTATGAAGATATTAATTTTCTTTATATTTTATTGATCAAGTTCCTAATAAATTCTTAAAATCCAAATGTTTTCATTATAATTCTATAAAACTTACATTTATAATTGTTTTACTAAGTTAGGTTATAAGCACATAGCTCTCCAGAAAAAACTTTATCTATAGACACCATATATGTTATTTAAATCATTGCATGCATGCATGCTGTTTAGAGGCAGAGGCATTGGGCCTAATGTGCAATTCTACTGGTTACCTGGATATAACAGAAATCTGTGTATGAGTATTATAAAAGCAACCATATTATTACAAGTAAGAGAGAAAAAGTAAGTAAAACAAAGGTAAAAAACAATTTTTGTTTAGTTCTAGGTGAAAATTTGTAATATATCCTTTAAATTATCTTATGCAATTTAAATAATAATATTGATGTAATAACATTGCTGAATTGTCTATTGTAAATAAAAAACAGTTTCTTAGAAATCAAAGTTAGCTAACTCACATCTAAAATTTTATCAAATTATTTTATACTATCTAAAAGAAAAGAATTTGGCAATAATTAACACTGTTGTTAAAGAAAATATGAATAGAATTGGATTTTTTGATAAAAACAATGTTAACAATTTTCAAAATGCAACTGAACTTAGGCGCATGTCTTTTTAGTTTTTAATACTTAATGTAAAAATATACTTTAAAACACAAAACTACATACCCGATTCATTACTTAAATACACCTAACATACATTCACTAAGTGGGTATTAAAAAACATCACTGAATTACTCACTTTTATAATACAAGAACATAATTTTATATTAAAAGAAAAGAGTGAGTTACCACACATCACCGTCATTGAAGAATCTTCAGTCCAAGTGACATGCAGATAGGTATAAAGATATCCTATTTTACTCTTATTTATATAAGTACATATTATAATGTAACATATGAAACCAATCTTCAAATAATATGTGCATATCTTAATATTCTACTACTTTCAATTTAACCCTGTCTCAACCACTTTCAATAGACTCAATTCTTCAAGATTGAGTTGGTTTTAAAGTAACCTTTATTTGTAAATGTTAGATTTTGTAATTTTATAATGCACCCTAATGTATTAAAATTACCAATCTCCCTCAACTCTTTCAGATGAAGGGTTTAAAAAAACCTTGTAGGTTTTTTTATTCAAATTAGTTAAAATTATCAGATTTTGGTGTTTTCTCATGTTTTAGGACACTTTAACTCGCATGTTGTACTTCTGTCTAGGTGGTAAAGTTCTGCTGAGCTTCATATTAATCTACTGTATGGTTAAACTTTTCGTAAACTCTAATACAGGATATCTGCTTCATTACCTGAAAAATAAACATGAATTAAGATAAAACACTAAAAAAACCTCTAAACATATAAAAATTAAGTCCCAAATACAACAAACCTTTTTTTCAAAAATTTCCAAATTGTTAATTACTGGGGAGTATTTCAACAAAAACTTTATAATAAACTTCTCGTTGCTCTTTTCATTTCTTTTTAATTATGAAGTAAAAACTGAAGATGTATATATATTACAACTAAAATAAAGTAATTTGTTTTATTTTACAATTTGTAATAGAAGGAATATGTTATATTGTTTTCGTCTGATTGACTTGACAATGATCGAAAAAGACATTAAATTATACAGCCATGTCATTATTAATTTATTAAAAACTGACGTCGGGAAGCGAAAACAAAGACAGGTTGAATTTTATTTACAATAAAACTTATTTATAGATTAGAAAATACATAATTGTACTTGAAATAATACTCGTTTTCAAGTAATTTCTGTTTCATTCCTTTTCTTACCTATTCTCGATAAAGGGATGTTAAGCACGTGTACACACAAGGACATCACTATCTATTCAATTTATCGCCGTCTTAGTACTGTCAAATTAGAAATAAATTTTAGAACTATGGTTACAACGGAATACCATTTCTCTAAAATTAAGCTAATATTAGAATTTTTTTAAGTTAGTTTAGCTTTAGCGGTGACACAACAAAAAATGGGCACCATTGTTCTGCTATTTTTTAATGTGATTTTAGTAAAAAAATGGGGTGAGTCACCCTTATCACTTAGGGGTATGAAAAGTAGATAGTAGCCGATTCTCAGTCCTACTGAATATGTATATAAAATTTGGTGAAAGTCAGTAAAACCATTTTGTAGGAGTACATAACTAACTAACTTTGTAACACGAGACATTTAATTTATAAGATGTACCTATGTAAATAATTTTTACAAAATACTTCATTGTTCAGTTCATTCTATTAAATTGATTATGATTCTACCAGATTTTAGAGTGCAAATTCCGTATCTGTTTAGTGATGATCACTGGGTAAAAAGTCAAATAGCTGTCAAATGACGTGTTTTATATTTGCTATTTCCTGTGACCAACAGAAATACAATGGAATTAAAAGCTTAAAAATATACTGAATATACAAGCTTATCCGTAATCAGGCTCTTTTAACGATTTTTGGTTTTTACTGTGTTTTTAAAAATAGACATAGCATAGAATGATATTAACAATAAATAAATAAAATATGAAAAATATTACTTAATTATCTCTTAAAAACGCGCCGATAAAGGCTTTCAGCTGATATCCATAGAACTTGAGCTAATTTTCTACTACTTTTATTAACTATTCAGAATATCCAGAATATAAAATGTTGAACACTCATTTATCAATGATAGCATATGAGTTTTATCTAATTAAATGAAACAAGCGCTTGGTATATAAAAAAAACAAGTGACTGTCAATTGTCAAAATATTTAATTTTGATTTCTTGGATCAGATTTGTGCACTCCTATCTTTATCAATCTATAAATAGTTGCTGTATAGATGACATTATAATTGATTTATAATCATCCAATTTTATATTATTTTTAACTTTTATTTTTTAAACATATGTAAGAAAAATATGTTGTAAATTGTTTTACCATGATCTGTAATGATTTAAGATGTATAGTAATATATGTCACATTGGTGGTGATTCTGCTGTTCACAAACTAAACTTATTTTAGATGCATG